>PVIR01010141.1:0-43320 GCA_004026965.1 Petromus typicus
TTTGAGGCTCTTACAGTTTTTATAGGATGATCATGAAGGGCTCCTCGGAAAGATAGCACCTAAGCACAGTCATAAAGTGAGTGAGAGAGTAAGAAATGCTACCTGGACCATCAGTCCAAGGAGGGAGGAGGAAGTGTGAAGAGCTGGGGCAGGGAGCTCGCCATGGTGTTCAGGTGCTGATGGGTGACAGGTGAGGTTGTCGTTGAGTGAGACAGGAAAGTGAGGCAGGGTATGCAGGGGGGATACTGAGTCTAAAGGAGATGAGGCCTGGGCCAAAGAGGCGTGTTGGCCACTAAGAGCTTGTAGCTAAGTTTATTGATGCAAGTGACCTGGGAGAGCCATTGGTATGTGCCTTTTCATTCTCAGGTCACTGTGGACATAGATACTGTCCTGTTTCTCTCAGCCACACTTTCATGCAACCCTGATGGCCCCTGCACTCATCTTTTGGGTGGACATTGGACTGCCAACTCCTTTCACATGTAATCACATACTGACCTCAAAGCTCTTTGTGCAGACAAGGTTTTTAATCTACATATCCATTCCCAGACAGGCCTGCGGAGAGCATAAGGAGATGCTGCCATCTGGTGCTGCTGGAAGAGCAGCCAGTGAGTTTGAGGAATGTAGGAGACAGAGGGTGGGGCGGGATGCTGCAGGAAAGCATCAGGAGAAACTAACTTGGGAGGACATAATGCCTGTTTACTCCCTGTCAGGTGAACATGACAGGAAGCCACTGCAACAGGGAGGCTGGTCAGTGGCTAGGTTGGAAACTCATGGTAAGGAGTGGAACATGCGTGGCTTTGCACTTGCTGATGTGCAGCATGATACATGGCCCATGTGACCCCCAAGCCCCCCCCCCCCATGCTCCAGGAGCCTCCTTCTCACTTGATTGCTGTGTGTTCTGCGATCTCTGCTTGAGGTTTTCAGGCTGTGACAGGAGACGGTGGGACTGTGGGGGTCTATCTGGGCGCAGGTGATCAGAAGTCCTGTGGTAACAGTTCATTACTGCGCAGTGTCATGGAGTCTTACAGTGAGTTACAAGAATAACAGATGCCTTCTATACAGCCAAGCTCAAACACACAGACATATGCACATTGTGCACATGTGTCTTCATACTCATGCTAGCTGTCTTACAGGAACCTAAACACACATGAAGTCCTTCCTTATAAAAAGTAGTAGATAAACTTAAAAAGTTGATATATAAAAATATTTATGAATTTGAAAGATACCTTTAGGAGCGATATTTCATGTAGATGTTTATTAGTGGGTAGAAAATTTGATACTCTGCATAGAAATTTGTAGTGCAAAGGATCTGACATGAGTGTCATCTCAATTTTAAGTATTTTAAGCAGAGGTTATGATAATAAAGTGAGGTGAGTTAAGGAGAATGAACTAGAACAGCTAATTTTTCTTTTTATGGAGAAAAATATCCTTGAAATTGGCAGTTATGTGAGGATTGTATCACCTGATCACTAGCGTCACTCTAACACTTCCTAATATGGTTTCCTCTTCCTGAATTTGGGCTTCTTCTCAGTTGACCTCCCTCATCACAGCGTGGTAACCCTCATCAATTTCTGTCATGTGTTTTCTCATAGGATCTGAATCCACTTTACATTTTATATACATGTGGGTTTAGTTTTCTGTCTGCATCTGCATTATGAAAATAGAAGCCTCATGGAAGTTGGGAACTTTTTATTTTTAAGAGACAGGGTGTCCCTATGTTCAGGCTGCCCTTGAACTCTCTATGTAGCACAGGCTGGCCTCAGCCTGGCAGTATCCTCCTGCCTTTGCCTGCTGAGTCCTGGGATTATAGGAGCTGTTTTTAACTTTAAACACACAACTTTAGCATATAGCTGGTGTTTAAACTTTGAATTAGTGCATACATCTCATACATATTTTTGTTGTTTTTGTGTTATTTTGTGCTTTCTTCTCTTGGCTTCCATGAGAGCACAATTTAAAATGGTTAATATATATATATATATATATATATATATGATTTTAAAGCACTGACAAAAGTGCTGATAAACTATCCAAAGAAAGCCGCAAAAGATTGCTGGAAGAATGTTAAAAAGACATCCGTAAATGGCCAGAGATGGAAAGACTTGCTATTATTAAGTGTCATTCTTACCCAAAATGATCTTCAAATTCAATGTAACTCCTATCAAAATGGGGTGAAGCTTTCTGCAAAAATGGAAAACCCCAGCCCGAAATTCATGCAGAATCTCTAAGGACTCCAAGGAGCGACTGAAAAACCACCAAGCTGGAGGACTCACCTTCCAGATTTGCAAACTCAATTTGAAGCGTCAGTAACCAAAACAGATGGTGCAGGATAAAGACGGACCAGTGAAATTCTTCTGAATAATCGCTGCAGAAGCAAACCTACAAATACCTGCCATCTTGACACATTTTTCATTGCTGAAACAAGAATACTCAACACCCAAAGTGAAAGGAGAAAAGGTTTATTTAGTTCACAGTTAGTAGAAGTTTCAGTCCCATAGTTGGCTGACTCCAGGAGAGGATGGGCATGGCTGAGAGGCATCACAGAGGAGAAGTAGTCTGTGGTGGCAGCCAGGGACAGGTGACAAGCAACCACCACAGCAGCTCTCTCTGTCTTTCATCCCATTAGGATGGCTACTATTAAAAAAAAGAAAAAAAGTAATAAGTGTTGGCAAGGATGTGGAGAAATCAGAGCTCTTGCATACTGCTAGTGGTAAAATGGTACAGGCACTGTGGAAGACAGTGTAGTTCCTTAGATAGTTAATAATAGAATTATCACATGATACAGCAGTTCCATTCCTAGGTACACAACCCAAAAATCAAAATCAAGGTCTCTAAGAGACATTTGCATGCTCATAGAAGAATTACTCACAATACCAAAGACATGAAAACAGTGTATCAGGAGAGGAACAGAGTAGTGACATATGGTTATCCATACAATGGAGTGTTCCTCAAGAGAAAGAAAAAATTTCCCATTTGCTGCAACAAGGACAAACCTGAGGACATTAGGTGAAGCCAGTCACATATATATGAAGTGTGTGATTACTTTTATATGAGATATTGAATATAGGCAGACTCACAGAGAAATAATGTCAAAGGTAGTTGCCAGGGGCTAGAGTGAGGGGTAGGGACTTACTGTATAATGAATGAGTCATTTTAGTTTTATACGATGAAGAGAATCATGGAGGTGGTTGATTCATGTTATGAACATGTTTAATACTCCTGAAATGTGTACTGAAGGTTAATATGGTAAATTTGATGTTAGGTATGTTTTGTTTTAAAACATTTAAAAGAAAAATTGCCAAAGGATAATATATATATCTAAAATTAAAATTTTCTCAAATAAAATGTATCTTACCTCAATTTTGACAGCTGATATTATACACTCAAGGTTTGGAGGAACAGCTGGATCCCATTCCTTATCTCAGGGCTGTGACCGAAACCCATGAACCATACTACAGAGGGAGAGGTGATTTTCAGGAAGGTGATGTCAGGTAGACAAGAGTAGGGTGAGTCACCCCCATCATCAAGCCTGAAGGATGACTTTGAGGACTTGAGTGGGGCATGCAGACCCCTGGGAGCCGGATCTCATGCTGAAGACTACAGCCCCTCTGCAGGGGGCGAGGGCTGAATTAGTGTTGGTCTGGACTTTCTGAGCTTCTTAGGTAAAGGGATATGAGAAGATTTTCCACAGACCTCACTGAAGCCAAGGAAGAATATGACAGCGTGGAGTTGGTATGGGGCTGCTTCAGTAAGGCGGAGAATGGCCTGGACAACACGAAGTGGAGGTGATGTGAGACTCCTAGAGGCTGTGTCAGAGTCGTGAGTGGGTTAAATGGGGCCACAGAGTACCCATTGGTAGGACTTTTTGAAGTACACGAAGAGGAGTGACTTTAGACTCACTGAATTTAAAGCCAGTCAGTCAACTGTGAAAGCCCTGTTCTTCCTTTCTTAGTTTTGTCCTGTATGGAGTCAGAGTGCAGCTAGAGATTTTGGGGACCAGGGAAAGGGCAGAAATTGCTCATGCCAGCTTCCTGGATGAACAAGTATGGAGTAAAGATGGAGAGACAGGAAGCTGTCTGATCTTTGGGTGGAGATGGAAGCTGCAATTTTATTTGATGATTGTGTTGGCACTTTCTCCAATCATAGAATTAACCTCAAGACTGTCAATACACAAGAATAAACAAAAATCATATGAGGGCTGCCCAACTTTCCTTCCCAAGGCAGAGAAAAATTACTTGCACAAAGTACCCCATCCCCTTCTCCAATATTCTTTTAACAAATGTGTTTTGATTGTTACTAGTAGTTTTTAAAACTTTGTTACTACTTTTTAATATTTGTTCAGACAATTTAGAAATAATTTAACTGTGTGTATTAGAGTAGTGATATAGGTAGCACTGTCGGATAGCCCAACAGTCACTTGGCAATTCCTACTTTCTTGCTGAAACCTTTGACTGTTCAGGCTTAAGAAGCTAACTATTTATTTTCTCTGCCTTCTTTGTAGCCAGAAGTTGGCCATGGGATAAAAGTTAGGCTAAAAAGAGCAAAGTCCTCTGGGAAAATTCCTGTTTCCCTGATAACTGATGTTCATCCCTTTTCCCTTCTTCCTATATTGAATTTGAGACTTTTAGAACTGTATTGGCCATTTTTAGGCCAAGGTGAGACTGGCCCAAAATATCACCAAAGCTCTGTTTTTGACATTGTTGACAGCCTGCCTACCTATGCGCTAGTCCTCTCCCTCCTCTTCCTTTTGGTACGAGGGATGGAACCTAGCGCCTTTTGCTTGCTGTGCTCAACTCTTCACCAGCATTTTGCATGTAAGCAAAACGAACTCATTAGTTTAGCTATTGCTAGTTAGAAAATAAGTTAATACAGCCAAAAGTGAGCTAAGTGAACCAAAACCAAAATCAAACCTTGTTACCTGATAGTAGAAATAAAGTTAGTATCCACCTAAATACAATCATTCATTCAACTTTCAAATGTCTTAGGTACCCTTTGGTGGAAATTTCTATGGCTGAACCTTTAAGATGCAAACGAGTGCAACATTATTTCTATTGCAGTAATATAAATAATTATAATAAGCGAAAATATGATATATAGGAAGAAAAAGCCCTGTAAAAATCTAGGACAGTGGTGGTTCTTTAAGTAGGACTGAAGTTTAGCAGGTGGAGAGTAATGGAGAGAGGACTGCAGGTAAGTGGAGACAACTCGGGGCAGTGTGCAGGGACAGCCAGGTGCGGAGAACAGCACCTGAGTGTCTAATGTTACTTTTTCATAGTGCTTGTGCTCTGGATTTGTACTATCTCTTTCCCATTTTTAACCACGGGGTCACACATAAGATGTGTAGTTTTGGTCTGATATGAAAACTGAGATTTTATGTACTTTGTGGGATTATTGGGAAGAATAAGTAAGCTAAATTGTGGAAAGGTTTTAACTGGTGCCTGGCACAAGGTAAATATTCTATAAATGTTATACTTGGATTTCAACTGGTCAGAGAGACAGCATGTGCCATGGGTACTGGGATAGCTTGAGGTCAGTCTGAGTAGGTCACTGGTGCTAAGTTGTGATGGGTCCTCCTTTTGTGCAGAATAAATTGAACTTTGTCTTATAGTCATTGGAAAATTCTCCAAGATTCTATCGCTCAGAACTAAACCAGCCATGGTCTTCTGATTGTCAGGTCCTCTGGGTACTTTACCTAAGTGATACATGGAGTTGCCTATTCCACTTTGAAGTTTCTTGCTTAATCTCACCAAATCATCTTTTTTCTTGGTTTTGTCCACATATGAAGTTTTTTCCAAGTCTTCCTCAATACTGCTGCCTGAGGAATCCTTGTAAAGTGTGATTTTGGTCACCTGACTGAACGGACATTGCCATGTCAGGTAGCCCAGTGCATGACCTAAAGGAGCCTGCATGACTGTCTCTGTACAGGCTTCTCTGGGACTATTGTTTCTGCAGCCCTCACACAAGTGCTGTGCTGTGTTCCTCAGCAGTGCCATGGAGCTATTCAGAGTTCCTTAGCTTACTGCTATGTTTGACTCCATAATTTTCCTTTCCTTGGAGATTGTTCCCTTTGTCTTTGGGCTTGTGGTTTTATTCATTCCTTAGGATTTAACTGAATTCCATGCGTACCTTAGCTTCACTTTTTAAAATTTTCCAACACACATTTTTGTGCTGATTCATAGAACGAAGGAATAATACAGTAATTAGTTCCACTTTTGTCTTTACGGAAAATATTGAGTAGTCTGGAAGAAGGGGTGAATCGATTCCTTCTGTTAGAAGACATGCTATGAGACACACTGTATTCATATCATAGTGCCTTTGTCTTGGTTACTTTTTTTGGTGCTGAGAAGAAAAAGTAAGGGAGGAAAGGTTAACTCAGCTCAGTTTGTAGAGGTGTCAGTTTGTAGTTGGCTCCAAGGCAGAGTGGCCCGGCAGAGGGCAGCAGGAGAAACAGTTCTTGACAGACAGAAGCCAGCAAAGCACCAAAGAAGCAGCAAGTGACAAGAGACAAGCGCTGACCCTTTTTCTGTCCCTTGTATGCTATCTGGCCTACCCCCTTAAGGCAGGTAGCACCCACACCCAGGGTAAGGCATCCTTAATCCCAGCATCACATACCCTAGATCCAGCCACCTCCAAAAGACCCCACCTAAGACTGCATGAGGCTTGGGGGGGGTGTCTAGATATAGCTCTAAGAGCCTTATTTCTGGGGGCTCATTTTGAACCTCACACTACAGATTCAAACTGTAGTGCACTGGATGTGTGTGACTAAGAATGAACCAGAGCAATAAGAGCTGAGTAATTGAGTAATTTTTTGCATCGAACCAGACTGGCTTTTAGCATTACCCTAGGTAGGGTTTTCAGTCACTAAAGTCAGTCCACTTTGGGGACTGGGAGAAGCTCATCGTCCATGAATGGGACGGTCCCACCAGAACCGTTATCCAGAGACAAGGAGAGAAAGAAGTAGTTAAGATGAGGAATCTCAAGAAGGATCGCCATGGCTTTTTGCTGCTATCCTGTTCAGTTCATTCTGTGCAATGAAACAGTTCTCTCTGTCTTTCCCTCCCTCTGATGTGAGCTACATCTTGGGCCTGATCTTGTGCCTCCACTGGGCTATGAGCAGGGACTCATTGTTGAGAAGCGCTCTATGGGTTTGATCTCTGGTACAATGTACTTGCTACCACAGAATGAATTCAGGTGCAGTTACACATTCTCTATAATATTGGTTTTGCAGATTTCCTTTTCATAAGTAGTGGCGAAAGCTCACAAACTGAGATATTTATTGATGTATGTGCAATTTTGAAAAATTAAAATGCCTGTGTAAACATCAGTATGGTTAGGTAGGCCAGGATATTATTCTTGGTGGAATATTAAACAGAAATTAGAAATGAACTTCATACAGTGATTTAAAAATGTGCAATGATTGTATGTACCATTAAAAATTGCAATATTGAAGCCCTTCAATTAATAGTAGTGTACAAAATGTTGCTGGTATCAAGAAAACGATGATTAATGCATGGGCTTATCTCTTCATACTCTCCTGTTTTGCAGAAGTTTTTTTTCCTTTCCTCCCTTTTCTGTCCCATCCTTGTTTCTTTCCTCTTTCCTTTCTTTCCTATCTTCTTTCTCCTTCCCTTTTCCTTTTATCTTTACCTTTTATTGAGCACCTCTTCTATGTTAAGATTTCTTTTCAGCATAAGAAACTGTTGAGAAACTGTTTCTTGTCAAATAAACTTTTCTTTGGTAGAATCTCAGCTTCTTCCGTTTCCTCCATCTCAGAAAGGAATCGCATAGCTGCCAGTCGTCCTTGCTGTGTTATCTTTCTCTGACTCACTCCCCTGGGCCTCAGATAGTATTTATCCACATCTGACATCATCGGCAGAATTGATATATTGTTTGTCTACTTGGTTGTTATTTCTGTTCCTTTTTTAGAGTGAAACCAGGAGATTAGGGGTTTTGGTTATCTTTTATACTGTTACACAAAGATGTTTAGTACAGTTTGGTAACAATCGTCAGTTCCAGCCCCTCCCAACATGGAAACATGGAGTTCTAGTCTCAGCTCTGCCATTTCTCAGCTGTGTGACTTTGGTAGACATTTCACTGTTTGAACCTCTCGAGATTGTTACTGAAGTGAGATTCTTCCTGTGTTGCTCATTTTTTTTGGTGTTGTTTCTTTTGAATTCATATCCTAATGATTGTAAAAATAATCCTGCTCTTTCTTTAGATATCAGATTGGGAACCTTTCTTGTGCTCTTAGAAACCGGAACATCAAACCTGCAGGACATAGAGGCTGTCTTCCACTGACATCACTTGTGCAAACCTTGTTATATTTGCCACTTTCACCGTACTCAGCTATTAGTGCTCAAATTTGTCTGTGTTCTTCTTGGCCTTGTAGGTCCTGGCAACTTCTCTGCCATCCACCAGCAGCTCTTTCATCAGCCTGTTTAGTGTTTCTGAGCTACTTGTAAAAACATTATTTTTATTATAGTAAAATACACACTATCTCACATTTACACTTGAGATATATTTGCAGTACAGGCAGTTTACAGTCAGTCGCCTTAGGGACTACGGTATATACAGGTACATAATAGATCTCGATCCTTTTTAAAATCCTCTTCCCCTTCCCTCTTACCTCCTTTTCTCCTCTAAATTTCCTTTCTCTATTTTTATTCTTGCTGATATTATTAATCTTAGCTCATGTTTATGACATATAATATTTACTTTTATTGAGGCAGTTAGGTCGAGCCGTTTTAAGAATATGTGATTCAGTGGTATTAAATACATTCATAATATTATGTAACCATTACCAGCATCTCCAGATCTCTTTTTATCCTGAGAAGCTGAAACTCAGTATCCATTAACAGCTAGTTAGCAGCTCTGTCATGTTCACTATTGAATCCCTGTGGCTGAGAACTGTGTCTGGCTGAAACACAGCTTGAGTGTAATAAATATTATCTAAATGCTTAAATAAATGATTCCAAAATCTGTTTTAATTTCAACATCTCTCCTGAGTTCCAAGTTCACAAGTGAGATCCAGTTCTGTATTTCCCATGGCAATTACCCTATTAAAATCTAACCTAGGATGTTGAACTCCAGATGTGCAAAGCTTCCTTCCTTGCTAATCTGCTCCACTTGGAATGCCTCATGGTTGAGGTCATCCCTTTGTCTCTCAGCCTTGGCCTTAGGTTCCACTGTCCCCACATCCGGTTTGGCTCCAGAGAAGAATGCATAAGGAAATTCAATAGAATCAAGAGCTCACACTGGAGGATTCTAACCAAAGGATATGTCCCACTGCAACAGGTTTCCAGATGTTGGTGACTGAGCAAGGGCAGTTGCCACTTGATAGAGGAAAAATTAATTCTATCCTAGTGCATTTACTTGTACAGATTTACCTGAGAAAGGAAATGCTGGTCTGTCAGGGTTTTCTGGCTCAATCTGTATTGAGCTGTATTATCATGTCCTGTAATTGACTGAATATACTCAGGTTTTCTAAGTAGGGAAGAGCATGTGTGACTTACATCACTTTGCTTTTGAACACAGCAGGGAAGATACAGGAGCCATAAGAGTATGCATTTATTACTGATGCTAAGTTCTGAGCATATTTTTTGGGGGGAAGGGAGAAGTAATTTAATACTCATTTTTAAGGGTCAACTCAAGTTTAATTCTATTCAGGGTATTTATAATAAGAGGCACCTCAAATTTATTGGTTCATAATTGTGCCCATTAATCATGATATTTCAACTTGAATGGCCTAAATGCCTAGCTGATTATAAAACCTACTTGCAGGTGTGTCTGTGAATGACTGACATGGGAGAAAAGACCCTCCCCACGTATGTTGGTACTGACCAGTAGGCTTGTAGCCAAATGAGCTGAACAGGGAAAGCGGAAGGAAGATGCTGTTCCCCAAGGGCTCCAGTCTTCGCGGCCCACGGACATCTGTCGCGTTTCTTCAGCCTTCCAACTCTTGACTCCCGCTGAGCTCCTGGCCTTCATGCCCAAACTGGCCCTGCGTGCTGCGTGGTCCCTCTTGTCTGGCAGCTTCCTTCTTCTGGGGCTGAACAGCCCACTGTGCTCTCGCTTCTGCCGCTGTGAGCCTAATACATCCCATGCCAATTGCACATGCTTTTTACGGATTCTGTCCCTCTAAAGAACCTGAGCTAATACAGCGAGGGAGCTCTGAGTTGCCAGTTGTTGAATTTTGTTCTGCTAATGCATCTTATCCGGCACATCGCTGAGAAACAAGCCAAAGGAAGAGTCCTTGTTCCGCGGAGCCGTTCCGCGGAGCCTTCCCGCGCCTTGCCCACTCTGCAGTTAGACGGCCACGTTAGGGACAGCTGTGGGCCATCCGGTCAGTCCCGTTCCCAATTCAAGGCGATTGCAGTTGGTTGGAAAGATAGCAATATTGTAAGATACTGCTGCACAAATAACTTATCCGTACTTTTAACATGTGCTGTTAGCTCTCTTGCAGCAAACTGATTCATTTATCCTACTTCCGTGACTCAAAAACAAACCGGAAACAAAACCAGAGAAGATACAAGTATTCTACAATCACAGTTTAACTCTCTTGAGGCCACAGTACATTTTATTTGGGGGTGCCTTCGCAGGAGCATTACAGTTAAGACTCAGGCCCTCGAAATGTTTCCGCATTTCAAGGCACAGTTCGATTCTATTAAGGAAAACGCTGGGCTCTGGATGTGGTCTCCACAAATGCTACCGTCCTGTGTCAAGTTCCGGCCTCAGGAAGGGGAGTGGGTCGGGGTGGGCGGGGTCACGCAGGTGGGCGTGGTGATACAGATCCGTTCCGGCTGGGTTGAGCTAGGCGTAGTCTGGAGGGCGGGGACAAGAGGCTCCTCCACCAGGGCCGTGCTGGGCGTAGCGCAGCGGGGAGGGGTGTGTGCGCCTCAGCTAACGGGCCGGCGAGCTTTGTGCCCGTGGGCGGTGCCTGCTGGCGGCGGCCTGGAGCGCGCGCCGCAGCGGCCTCCGGCCCCTCCGCAGTGGCTTCCTCCCGCCGCTGCGTGCCGGCCTGCGCCATGAGGACCCCGCCTGCGGAGCCGGCGCGGCGCCTCCCGGGGCGGCGGGGCGGGTCCTGAGCGGCGCGGGCGGCCAGGCCCGAGGACGCCGCCATGAGAGACAGGTGAGCGGGCGGGTGGGGAGGACGAGGGCCTCGCGTTGTGGCGGCCGCCTGAGCCTGCTCTGTCCTCGCAGGTGGGTCCGCGTGACCGTGCTCCCCGGCTGCGTGGGCTGCGGGACCGTGACGGTGCCAGGTTCCGGGACCGCGCGCGACCTGAAGGAGCGCATCTTCGCGGAGACCGGGTGGCCGGTGTCGGAGCAGCGGCTGTGGCGCGGCGACAGAGAGGTAGGCGACGGGCTGCGGGTTGCGCGCGACCGGCGCGGGGGCGCAGTGGTGCTCGGGAATGACTGGGGCGCGTGTGGCCCGGGGACGCGCCTAGCATGGGTTGATTTTTGTCTTGATTTACCGTTTCAACATTATATCTTCATCCCCGTTTTGTCTGAGCCTTCATTTCCTGAAATCATCAAAAAATTTTCACTGCATAACCTTTTTAGTTTAGAGACATCCTTGAAGTGACTAAGTCATTACTCAATTTTCTGTTCTCATAAATTTAGCTGGACTGCTGTTAAGGACCTCCACCATTTATCTTTTGCAAATTTTCCACTGCTTGGATCACAGAAGTTTAGGGTTAAAAAGCATCTTCCGATATCATTAGTATGTGACTTATTATAAGAGAAGACTAACATTAAAACTTATGAATTGCGAATGAATGACATGATAGATCAAAACTTTGGAAAATAAGAGCATTTCATATTGTCATATGTATCCTGTAAGATTGGTGAAAAATTTGACAATTTTCAGGAAACTTTCCATTGAAGGCAATTTCTGAAAGACTGTTCTTTTGCTTTAATAAAGTCTGTAAAATTTTCAGAATCTGAATCAAAAGACTGAGCAGCTAAATATTAAGTGTACTTGAGCAGTGTAGAATGGCATTTCTGAATGGGATGCCTTACTCTCCAGGACAAATCTTGGAGGAACACTTGGTGCTGGTGATTTCTGTCCTTCAGTATAGTCTTGACTTCTTGTGTACCTGGATCATTGGTGTACTTCGTGGTCTTGTCTCCTAGACTCAGTTGTGGCTCTGTCTGTCTTGTCCTAGGGAGTGCTTCTGCATGTATCCTTGTACCAGCTGGACACGCAGTGGTCAAGGGTGCAGTGCTGCAGTATTTGGTCTTGGGCGGGTGGAAGGTGTCCCAGTACGACACTGACCTAGAGTGAAGTTGTGAGGTACTAGATTGGCTGAATAAAAGAAACCAGAAGGAACCTGCTCAGAAATCTTTGCAGAAGACAGAGCTGTGGTGATTTCAGACCAAATGGATCTGTAGAACAGGCAAAAAGTGAGGGAAGCATGGAGCCTGTAGTAAGACCAGGAAAACAAAGGTTCAAGTGCGCAGGAATAGGTAAGTACAGAAGGCAGCTAACTGTGGGAAAAGTGTGGTGATCTGTCCTTTTGTATATGGTTCAGCTGATGGTGAGGCATAAAATAAGCATCTAGGAAAATGTACAAAACAGAAATGAGTGACTAGATCCCACTTGCTGTACTGCTTTGTGTATTTAACAGTGGCTTGCTTAATTCTGATGTGAATGCAGTAAAGTTAATTGCAACCAATGTTAAGATTTCTACTGAATCTCCCCTATCCAGGAGCAAGAGATGTCTTTCCATTTTCTGATATCTTCTTCTGTCTCCTTTTTCAGAGTGGTGTAGTTTTTAGAGCAGAAGTCTTTCATCTCCTTTGTTAGATTGATTCCTAGATGTTTCATTTTTTTGGATGCTGTTGAGAAAGGGAGTTACTCTCCAATTTCTTTCTCAGTGAGTCTGTTGTTTGTATATATAAAGACTTATTGATTTTTGAGCATTGACCTTGTATCCAGCTATGCTGCAATTTGTCGATTAAGTCTAGCAGTTTTTTGGTTGAGTTTTTGGGATCCTCTATATAGAGCATCCTGTCATCAACAGATAGTGACAGTTTAAATTCTCCTTTTTCTATCATTGTTCCTTTTATTTCTTTCTCTTGTCTAATTGCTATGACTAAATGTTTCCAGTGCTGTATTGAACAGGAGTAGTGAGAGTGGACATCCTTGTCTATTCCTGATCTTAGTGTGAAAGGTTTCAGTTTTTGACCATTTATTATGATGCTGGCTGTTGGTTTCTCATAAATAGCTTTTATTAGTTTGAGATAGAGTTCATCTATTATGATTTTCTGTAGGGTTTTGATCATGAATGGGTGTTGTATTTTGACATACACTTTTTCTGCATCAGTTGAGATGACCATATGGTTTTTGTCCTTGAGTCTGTTAATATAGTGTATCTCATTTATTAGTTTACATATGATGAACCATCCTTGAATCCATGGGATGAATCCAACTTGGTCAGGGTGTATGATCTTTTTGATGACTCTCTGTATTCTGTTTGTCAGTATCTTATTGAGGATTTTTGTGTCAATGTTCACTGGGGAGATTGGCTTGTAGTTCTCTTTTTGGTTGAGTCTTTTTCTGCTTTTAGAATCAAGGTGTAATGGTTGCTTCCAGAAATGAATTTAGGAGTACTGCTTCCCTTTCAATTTCATTAAAGTGTTTGAGAAGTAGAGGCACTAACTCTTTAAAAGTTTTGTAGAATTCATCAGTAAAGCCACCAGGACCAGGGCTTTTCTTTGTTAGTAAGTTTGTGATAACTAAATCTTGGAAGCAACCAAAATGTTCAGCAACCAGAGATTGGATAAAGAAGATGTGGTTCTTTTATAGAATGGAATATTACTCTGCCATAAAAATGATAAGATTGAGTCATTTTTATTCAAATAGATATACCTTCAGGACATCCTCATAAATGAAATAAATAGGGCACAGATGTGTAAATATCGTATCTTTTCTTTGGTATGAGAAAATGAAGATGTAAATGAGTTCTAGAATATATAGTAGATATTATGAAATAGAAAATATTTAAAAGGAAATAAGATATAGGGGTAATAAGGGGAAAATAATGTGATGGTAAAAAAGGAAATAAAGCTGATGTATGTAGGGGTGGGGATTTGTAGGGTGGGTAGGGGATTAGGAAAATGAGAGTTAAGTTATATCATATGCTGGTGCAAATTCTCAATGCTGACTGTGATGATGATGTGTATATATAATGTACCGATAAAGATCTGAAAAAAAAAAAAAAAAAGATTTCTACCGGATATTGAAATGCAACAGGTAGCTGCTGATCTAGAACTGAAATTTAAGGGAGAAAACTTAGGGAACATAGATTGAATGAAATTGTTATTGGGGAAAATAAAAGCTAAATGCAAAGCTCTTTAAAACAAGACAGTCTCGTAACTTTAAAAAGCGAATGTTAAGAGTCAGGAGTAAAGCTCAGATAGAAAATCTGTACAGTTTATACTTCTCATACAAAAAGATGGGCATGTATCATCAAAAAGGGTCTTTGTGTAAGAATGAGTGTGTTTCCATTTCTTAGTTCTTACACTGCCAAGAACTTTGTAGATTTGAATTATTGGTGAGAATTAAATATTTTAGGGTAGGCAGGAAATGAAATTTGTTGAGAGCTCCTTGTAATTTTTGGTTTTAGATGGTACTGAACCTAGTTAGCCATAGGTACTTCTTATTTCTTACCCACCTACATGCTCTTTGTATTTGTTTTTTTTTTTTTTGCCTGGAAAGCAGAATTTGTAATACTTCACATCATCTCCTGTCTCTTAATGATACAACCTGTATACTATAACTGTGCCATATCCTGACCATTTTTGTTCTTTTTTTTTTTTTTTTTGAGACAGGGTCTTGCTTTGTGATTCAGGCTGGCCCTGAGCTCAGCCTCAAACTCACATCACAGCAATCCTCCTGCCTCTGCCTCCTGAGTGCTGGGATTACAGGCGTAAGCCACCATGCCCGGCACTGTGGTATGTGGTACTGGTTGCTGCTGGGTGTGAGTCACCACACTCAGTATGGTATGTGGTTACCGGGGAATCGAACCCGGGCCCTTGCGCTTGCAATACAGACGCCGGAACCACTGAGCTAACTCCCTGGCCCACCATTTTTGTTCTTAATCAAATGTATTTGAGCCTCCAACTAGGAAATTTTAAGTACTACTTAATGTTTCTGGTTTTTTTTCTTTTTTTTTGAGACAGGGTCTTGCATTGTAGTTCAGGCTGGCCCTGAGCTCACCCTCAAACTCAGCAATCCTCCTGCCTGCCTCCTGAGTGCTGGGATTACAGGCGTGAACCATCACTGTGGTATGTGGTACTGATTGCTGCTGGATGTGAGTCTCCACACCCAGTATTGTATGTGGTTACTGAGGATCGAACCTGGGTCCTTGCGCTTGCAAGACAGGCACCTGAACCACTGAGCTAAATCCCCAGCCCAATGTTTCTGTTTTTTGACATGTTCACAATGGAACTATAATTTGTATATCTTTCTGATAGGCAACACAGTGTAAGGCACTAATGGGACAGTCATGCATGTACCACCAGTGGTTCAAGCCCCTGGGAATGTGTTAATTGATCACAACTTCCTCTTGAACATCTCTTTGTATCTTTGAGAGCCATGAAAGAAAGAAATGTTGTAAGATTTACACTGTACTTAATATTATATTATAATATAACATATAATTATAGTATATAATTATAGTATAATATTTGGAAAGAGCTATTATCTCCTTGTAAATTAAGATTAAAAAGTCAGATTTACAAGTAATAGCAAGACTTTCAAAGCCAAAACTCAGATGTTCAAATTATTTTATAATCTCTCTTTTAAAAGCAGATAAGATCAAAGTGGGCAGCTTTTAAAAATTGATATGACACTGTGCATTTGGGGATGTACAAAATTAACATAACTTTGTTTGGTTGGATTCTCCTGGAGAGGGAGAACAAGCAAAATTCCCAGATCTTGGCAAGCTTAGTAGCAGAGAGAGGTGTCTCTTCTAGATTGTGATTCTGGAGAATAACTTCCCTACAGATAGGCCATAGATTATTGTCTACAAAAGTTGTGGATTGTCAAACACACACAGTTTTAGTGCTTTAATGTTCTACTTCTTGTCTTCTTCTTTTCGAGTCCTCTTTAAGACTTAAAACACTTTTCTGCAATATAGATTTCCTTTCTTCTTCTTCTTTTCCTATTTTGTCTTTCAGCACACCTTAACTATGCTAGCTAGGACTAGTAATTATTAGTTTATGCATGGCTGTCTTCTAGTAATTAACTAATTAATTAACAAGAACTAGAATGGACATCTCTGATGACTTCACCAGAGAAGGACTAGAGGACTTGCCAAGTTCAGGGCAGTAAACTTTGTTAAAGAGATAAATGAAGACACTGGGGACAAATAATATCTTTGTTAGGGGCTAGAAATGTTCACCAGAATGGAGTGAACCTTGAAACTGATTCAGTTTGTAATTGTAATACAATTGTAATTACAATTGTAATTGTAATAAACAATTTATTGAGGAACAACAAAGCTATAGAGTCTTGCTGAGTGCAAATGTTTGTTTTTGGTAGCAAGGCAGGCAGGCAAGGCATGGTGACAGTTCAGCTCAATGAGGAAGTTTTATCTGATTGACCCTTGACGGAGCCCCTCTTCACCTCTACCCATCTTTGTGCCAGTTGCCACCTTTTTTGAAGACATTCTGGCTCCTTGGAATTAACATTCTTCCTCCTCCAGAGTCAACTCCATTTAACTCTGACCTATTGGGTACTGGAAGGAACTCCACACGTCCCACTTTGTATTTCTTTAAGCAGATGCTAAGTGAGCCAGACCTGGGATGTTGTTTGTGGCTTGCCAGTGCCTTCAGTGGGCAAAGGAAAAAAAGAGCAGTTAATAATGAGTCAGCAGTGACAGCTAGCCTTGGCAAGCTTGACCAAGCAAGAGAGTTCTGGGGGTGTTTTTGGTGTGTTTTTGTGTATTGAAGGACTTTGTCAGTTTGTTGGGTCATTCTTTTTTTATTTGAGACAGGGTCTCACTTTGTAGTTAGGCTGGTCCTGAACTCAGCCTTGAACTCAGCAGTCCTGCCTGTGCCTCCCAAGTGCTGGAATTGCCGGCATGAGTCACCAGTCATTTACAAGGCAGAGGCTTGAAACACTGAGCTAAATCCCCGGCTGTGTTGGGCCATTCTTTTCAGTCTTTCCCAGGTCATCTTCCCTGGAAGCAGGAACAGTTTTTCTTCTCTTTAAAGTAGAGGTTGTGAATCAGCAGAGTTGGAGCTTTCCTGAAGGCCATGATAAAATTTTACCAGCAGTATTAGTAGCTGCTTTGGTCTTTCCTGCAACAACAAGAAAAACAGGGCTCTCTCAAAGCCCCCAAGTTAATGTCTTTTTGTAGAACTAGTGGGTATTTTGTGTTTTGGAAACCTAATCTTTTTCAGCAGAACTATGACCTTAATTTGAAGAAATTAAGAGTAATCGTCACTTTTTTGTGATTCCCTTTGTGGGCTTGTTTTTGTACCCCTATCAGCTTCTCTTTTTTGTTTCTTTAGCATATTTTTTAAGGTTTAGCAAGCTCTTTCAACAAGCAATTGACCTTGGTGATTATAAGAGATACTGGTGTGGGAAATATTCCATTGCTTGCAAAAAGCCATTACCTGCCTTAATTTTTTTTTTTTTTGAGAGCATAACGTGATATTGTTGTATTATTCCTATCCGAGGATTCTTATTTTTGGAGAACAGCAAGGCATTTTATTATCCACTCTTTCCATTCCTTAAAGGCTTCGACAGGTTTTGGCAAACATGCATTAGTCTCACGACTGTTCTTTGAAGTTGCTCTTGGTGTGTCAGCAGATTCATCGTCAATCTGCCTTACCAGTGCCTTGTATCTTTCTACAATACTGAAGCCAATAGCACACTGCAGCTTGCATAAACAGATAGGGCAAAGGTTTAGAGGGTGCCAGTCAGCTTCTTCCAAGTGGTGGGAGCCTTGCCTTAGGCATGCAAGCCATTGGCAGTGTTGAAGCCCAAATATATGTCCAGTCTCATGGGTTAAAGTCTTACAGGATCGCAGCAAGTAAAACAGTTGTGATTTCAGGAACATCATAGTAATCAAAAATGGAGTAGTCACTGGAAGACTTTTTGTGGAACTCCTTCACTTTGCATTCACAGTGCAAGGTATAGAAGTCCCTGCCATACCTGGCGAAGCTGAATATCCATCCCCATACCATCTGTCGGAGAAGCCTGTCGGAAGACAAAATTCCACGAGTTTCTTGGGTAAAGATTGATCATTGTTATCCTCACAACACAGAAGGCATCCAATTTAATATATTCTTCACTGATAACTCTAGCATTTTCCAGAGCACCAACGGACTGTATGTAAATACTGCGTTTCTCTGGAGAAGGTGTCTTTCGGTAGGGATCACTGAAAAACTCCTTGAAGTCCTGGGGAGCCCCAGGGTGCGAGGTGAGCCAATCTGATTGGGAATGCAAGGTAATGGGCCCAGAGAGATCACTGGCTGGCTGGAAGGCTTCATTCATTAAACGCTGCTCCCCAGCGTCTAACTTCTTTTTTTTTTAGGTTTTTGGAGACAGGGTCTCGCTTTGTGGTTCAGGCTGGCCCTGAGCTCAGCCTCAAACTCATCACAATCCTCCTGCCTCTGCCTCCCGAGTGCTGGGATTACAGGCATGAGCCACCACGCCCGGCACTGTGGATGTGGTACTGGTTGCTGCTGGGTGTGGGTCTCCACACCCAGTATTGTTATGTGGTTACCGGGGAATCGAACCCGAGTCCTTGCGCTTGTGAGACAGGCGCCGGAACCACTGAGCTAACTCCCCGGCCCCCCCCAGCGTCTAACTTCTGATACTGTGATGCAAGCTTTGGTTTCTTTGAGATGAGAGCTGTTTTGAGTGTCTGTTCTGTGTGCTGTACTGTTTGCATAATGGCATGTCTCTTCTGTTCACAACATGTTCCTATGTAGAGCTTTAATCGTTCCACTGAATGGATCAAACAGATGTTCCATCACGAGGCGAGGCGGGCCTGGCCGGATGCTGACTGCCCCCACCTCTCACTGTTGTGGGCCTCGGAGCCGCCTGCCTGACAGTGCTGGGGTCCCCTCTGCCTTAATTTGCTTAGAGAGACTAGTATAAACAAAGCAGCCAAGGCAGTGAAGAATAATGTGAGAAGTAGTTTCTTTCCAGTATACAGTTGCATGAAATCATTCCTGAATAAGTATCCAGAGAGACATATACCTGTGATAGCAGGCCAAATAAGGCACATGAGTAACATCCATTTGTGAAATTTGATTAAATCCCAATCCTTGAGGATTAATCTCCTGTGGAGGCCAGTAAAACACACACACACACACACACACACACACACACACACACACAGATGACAAAGAATATTATACAGTGTTTTGGATCTTAATCTTTGTTAGAGCAGAATCCTTATGAAGGTTTTGCCAGTTTTGGTGTAAAAGTTCATGAGAGAGATAGACTTCATTAAAGCAGAAAACAAACCCAGTGCATCAGCAGCTACTTCATTTCCTTCAGAATGGCTCTAGAGGTCCAGAATGAGAACAGAGATGAGTAAGAAAAAGAGGATGAGAGTGTGCTCCGACTAACTCCTGTAATTGCGTGAAAAGTAAGAACAGATCTGGTGTGATGGAAGGTTTGACATGGGCAGTCTCAATGTTTTGTACAGTCTACAGCATATTGAGAATTAGAGATTAGATTTAAAGATTCTTGAGGAAAAATTTGTAAAGCAGGTCTGATAGTATACAGTTCTATCTTCTGAGTGAAGAGAATCCAACCCTAGTTAATTTTAGTGAACTGGACACTATTCTGGACTTCTTAGTGAAGCCAGAGCCATTAGTAAACAAAGTGCATGCCTGTGGAATGGTTTCAGAATGAAAATATGGAATGGATGTAAAGGAGTAGTAGTTAAAAAGTATCAGAGCTTGTCAACAGTTCCAAAGGGACCTTTTGAAGAGCCTCTCTCACTAAGACATTAACTTATCTTCTAGTGAGCAAGTCCAACCTAGTGCCTCCCTAGTGGTACAGTGGGCAATGATGGTTGTAAGACTATTGCCCCCATTATTTGTGGGATTTGGGGGCAGGCCCTTGGTAGTCTTATGAAGACAGATGGTTGCCATCTTTATTCTATTTAGAATGGCATTCATTAGCCTGCTGGTTTTTTTTTTTTTTTTTCCTTTTTTTTACATTGAGGGCAAAAGCCCAGGGCCTAAAAAGCATTGATTGGCCCAATGGTAAAGATCCCCTTCTCTTTGTGCAGTCTCTTTTAAGGGGACCAGGTATTCCACATTGGAAACAAGTAGCACTGCCTAAAGTAGCAATGAGCCCTTTAGTTAAAGGGGCTAGTATAATTTTTCTCTGATACTCTTTTTGAACTTCAAATTGTAGGGGGGTATGTGTATTTTGTTCTCATTTTGTATTTGCACAGGAAAGCAATCTCTCTGAGAGCTGCCCTCCTTAGGCAGTCTGAAAGTACAGATTGGGCCATCAGGTGACAGTGGTGGTGAAGGTGGAAAAGTTGACTATTACTCAAGATCTTTTGGCCAGGTTGGGAGACTTCCTTAGTTTTGTCCTTATTAACCTGGATCAGGACAGCATGGACAAGACCTCATGTTCTCTGGCTGACTGCTGGTACCCTTTTTCTTTATCTTTGAACCTTCTTCAGATTTTTCCCCCTGTATCCCATATTCCAGGTCTAAGAGGCTACAGTAGTCAGGAAACTACAGATTATGTTCAAGTATCACTTCTAAAAGCTTAGCTAGCTGTTGTCTGGTGATTGAAGCTTCACTACCTTAAACATCTGGCAAACCTTATGTAATACTCTTGCCCTGTCATTAGTTCCAAAGGTATGGAGAAGTCCTGATCAACATCCAACCTCGTCTTATCCAGCGCTTCTTTTAGTTTCATGTTCTGGCTTCGTGGCTTACCATTGCAGCAGCTTCAGGTCCCTGCGTGGGCATCACCTGCTGGGTTCAGGGCAGCAAACCCTGACAGAGAGATGAATGAAGACACCAGAGACAGAATATCTTTGTTCCCGCTAGGGATTGTCACCAGAATGGAGTGAAGCCCCAAACTGACTCAGACCCCTAGATTTATTGAGGAACAGCAAAGCCATAGAGTTTTGATAGACGCAGATGTTTGTTTTAGGTAGCAAGACAGGCAAGCAAGGCATGGTGACAGTTCGGCTGAATAATTAATTTTATTTGACCACTTGAGAACTTCCTTGTTTCCCCCTGTAAAGTCCATTTCCATGCTAGTTCGCAAAAAACACCTTGAGGGCAAAAAACACCTTGTCTTGAAGATGTTCTTGGTATTAAGTAGTCTTTGCCCTCCAGAGTCAGCTTGAGCAGTGACCCATTGGGTGTGACAAGAAACTCCACAGATATTGTCAGTGGTTTACATTTATCTCTGTGCATCTTTTCCCAGCCTGTTTGTGTGTGTCTTCCTTTCTCTCTGTGTCTGTTAGTCTGTTGCCTTTTTGGTTGTTTTAATATTCCATAAATGCACGTGTGTGTGTGTATGTGTGTGTTTTCAATACATACGTATATCTGTATGAGTGACTGTGTAGAAGCTTAGTGAATTCTTCTTTTCTGATTAGCATGCTGCCTCTACCATATTACAGAATTTGTTTTTCATGTTAATGACTGTCCTTCTGTGAATAACGTTAGTCACGTTGGCTGAAATCCCTGTGCAAGAAGAGAACTGATTTTTCTGAGGTAGCAATAAGATTCACAGCAAGTGTTTACAAGAAAGTAGTCTGGAACTGAGAATGGTTAAATGTGCTTAGATTTGTGTTTTACATAGAAGAATAGAATGAGGATGGTGTACAGAAAGTAAGAAAACCAGAAAGGAGGTAAAGAGGCAGAAAGTTGATTTGATTGGGAAATGAGAAGATTAGCTTAGATGCAGAGACCGGGGATGGGCGTGCTGGGACTTAGAAGTTACTTGGAGATGGGCTTTAGAGATCTCCTGTGTTCACCAGGTGGAGTGACTATATAGGTGGTAGCACTATTAACTTAGTTAAATATGAGGGATAATATTATGGGTGGTGAGTTTACCTTTTCACAGATTGGATTTAGAGACCTTGTGGGAAGACAGACAGTGTGGGATGTATAACAGACAGTCAAAAATATTGAAGTTTAAAATGGTAAATGATGTTCTTCACTCCTGCTCATGAGGTCTGTGTTAGAAAAGTGGTCCTTTGGGTGGCTTTGAGGAATGATTTGAAGTCTGTGGAGCTGTAGGAGGTCACCTGGTGGGAAGATTCAAGGGTGGATCCAGATGGGGAGAAGGTTGATCTGGTTTTGGATTGTTTTTGTAAAAGGGCACTCATTACACTGCTCTTGTAGATCACAGTGATACATCTTGTATTCTCCCCGTATGATAAACCAAAAAACCACGAAAAAAAGCAAATATTCATGTTTTTCAGGAAAAACATTTTCAAGTAATTTAAAGCCTCATTTGTCCTTTCCTTCCACATCATGGATTTTGTTTTGTTTTGTAGTAACATCTGTGGTAATATTATCCAGAGTGTACTGTAGGAGCACTCTTACAGGGTACTGTTTGAAAATAATTAGAAAAGATAAAGCTGCTGAAATTTTAAAATTTAATTTAATTTTCTTTTAGTTTTTTGAGACAGGGTCTTGCTTTGTAGTTTAGGCTGGCCATGAACTCACCAGCTATCCCAGGTTAACCTCAAACTCACACTAATCCTCCTGCCTCAATCTCCTGAGTGCTAGGACTACAGTGTGAGCCACCATGCCACACACTGTGGTATGTGATACTGGGTATTGAACTTGGGACTTTGAAATTGCCAGGCAGATGCCAGAATTACTGAGCTAAATCCCCAGCCCAAAGCTTCTGAAATTTAAAAACAATTTTTTTTCTAAATATAGTGAAAGTTTCTGTTTTAATTGATTTTATTGGTACATTTTATATACACATCATGATCACACTCAACATTGAGAATTTATACCAGTTTATGACATGACATTTCTCATTTTTCCCATTCCCTCGCCTGCCCTGCAACCCCTCGTCTGTTGTATACTTAGGCTTTGCTTCCTTTTTTTAACCATCAAATTTTTTCTTTCCTTTCTTACCCTACCCTCCTTTACCCTTTGAATATTTTCTATTTTTCAATATCTATCATCCATTCTAGAACACATTTACATCTTCAGTTTCGCATATCAGAGAAAAGATATGGTATTTACACATCTGTGACCTATTTATTTCATTTATGAATATGTCCTTAAGGAATGTCCATTTGAGTATAAATGACTCAAAACTTACCATTCTTTATGGCAGAGTAATACTCCATGTAATACTATTAAAATTTTATGTAGCTATATTTTGAGCAATAAATACACTTGGAAATGTTAACCAAAAGAATGATTTAGTTTATATTAATATTCCTGATTCATCATTTAAGAATATGAATGTGGGCCTAGGATGTACCTTAGCAGTAGAAGGCTTGCAGAGTGTGATTAAGGGTATAGGTTCAATTTCCGTTATTGGAAAAAAAAGTGAATTATGTTACAGCAGAAACATATATCTCTTTATATGTTAAGTATTTATAGAAAATCCTTAAATTTAAAACATTTATAGCCTTTAAATTTTTAAATAAAGATATGACCATTTGGGCCAGGGATTTAGCTCAGTGGTTCCGGCATCTGCTTTGCAAGTGCAAGGGCCTGGGTTTGATCCCTTGTAGCCACATACAACATGTTGGGCGTGGAAACTCATGTCCACCAGCAATTAGAACCACATGCCACAGTGCCAGGCTTGGTAGCTCACGCCTGTAATCCCAGCACTTGGGAGGCAGAGGTAGGAGGATTGCTGTGAGTTCAAGGCTGAGCTCAGGGCTAGCCTTAACTACAAAATCGGGACCCTGTCCCCCACCCCCCAAAAAAATAGATGTGACCATTTTCTCCATAGCAGTTTATTTCTTGATAAGGATAATTAATAAGCATTACTTCTTAGTGAAAAAAAGTTAAGATAAACTTTGAAATTTATAGTATTAGAGATTGTTTCTTTTCATGTCTTTTTTTCTTTTCAGTTACCTGATTGGATTAAGATTGGGGATCTTACTGACAGAAGTTGTCATCTTTTTGTAAACCTTCAATCAAAAGGCCTAAAAGGAGGAGGTATAGTGTTTTTACTAGGGGTAGATGCCATATTTGGTTGCATGAAGATTTATTTTAACCTAGAAGTAGAAAATAGAATGATGGTTGCAAGTGGATAGCAGGGAGGGGAAAAATGGGAAGGTGTTGATTGAAGGGTACAAAATTTTAGCTATGCAAAACAGGATAATACAGAGATCTATTGCTGTAGAGTATAGGGTCTGGTTATGATTATCAATACTATATATTTGTTTTAGTTACTTTTCTTATTGCTGGGACGAGGTACCTGACACTCATAAATTAAAAGGAGGGAAGGTTTATTTCATCTCACAGTTTGTAAAGGTTTTAGATGCTAATTGGCTGGAGAGAGGCTTGATGACATGGCCAAAAAAAGTAGCGGAGGAGAAACAGTCCATCGTGTGGTGGGCAGGAAGCAGTGGGACTTCCTTCTTCTTTCCCTGTTTATTCCGTCCAGGCTACAAGTTATTGGTTGGTGGCACCTACACCCAGGGTGGGTCATTTGTCTTTAGTAAATCCATTAACCATGCCCAGAACTATGCTAAATCCATCAGTGAACTAATCCAGTATCTTACACCCATGGTCTAGTCACTGTCCACATGAGTCTTTGAGGGGAAATTTACATATAAGCCACAACAATACTTTAAAACTCACTTAGAAGGTAAATCTTAAGAGCTCTTCCACAAAAGGAAAAACAAGAAACAGGAAGAGGAGGAAATTTTGGAGTTGACAGGTAAGATGGCCTTAATGGTCATTACACTTCGATGGTTTTTTGGGGGGATTATACTTATTTTTAAATTTTTTGAGGTATATTTGTTAAGTATCTGTTATTTTTTGTATCTCAATCAAAGCTGAATAAAAATGTTTAAAATGACTGTTTTGAAAGTGAAGTGAAAGCATATAATGATGAGATTCAATGAAGAGTATCAGAGTCAGAGAAAAACAAGGGTAGATAGAACTAGGTGAGTGATGAATGAGAGAGAAGCCTGTGGAAATAGTCTTGTTTAGACTTGGTCTTTGTAGTTGTGCCCAAATTATGCAAATTAATTTATACAGAGTGAGTGTCCATGATGCCGAAACTCAAAATGGCCAAGATCCAAAACTTGTGTAATGTACATATGAGGCCACTAATGGAAAATTTCATACTTGAAATTCATTCATCAGTTTATAATCAGAACATTAAAAATATATGACATTATCTTCAGGCTGTACCTCTTAAGGTGTATATGAAATATAAGTGAATTTTGAGTTTAGACATGGCTTTTTTTTTTATATAAGAACAGATACCACACTTGATCTTAGCCAAAAGGCCGAGAAGTGATAGACATAGCTCTTTTTTCCAAAATATTTTATGAAGTATATGCAGATATTTTAGAATCAGAATCTGAAGCTCTTCTTGTCCCACAAACACTTCTGGTCCCTTGTTAGTTGACAGTGATCCTCAATTTATTTTGATATTTTTTTTAATTTTAAGAAACAGATTAGTTATGTGTAGATTTAAAAAATTCTGTGCCTCTGACAAATTACTTTCCTCCTCCCATTTCTTCATGTACTCTTTGGTCCCTTATCTGAGGATAATTTGGTCAATGTCTAGTATACACGAGACCTAGGAGTACTTAACAAGGTATCTTTTGAGACTGGGACTGGAGAGTTTCAGATCCGTCATATTACAGTAGACACCACTGTCAGTGGCTCACTGCTTATCAGCAGAACACCACAAAATAGCACTGTTTACTTAATTTGCTTTGGAAAGTAACTTTTCTACTTTCACCAAGTGTTCTTTATTTTTGATATTGTAGCTTTAGAAATGCTTTTGAAACCTAGGTGGTAGTTCACTTAAAAGTCTTGATATTTGACAAAATGGAATCTGTTTTACTGTTTAGTTATATCACTTAATCAGGTAGAATTTTTTGTACCAGGGTTCTACAGTGAGATATGTGAAACTTTGACTTGTGTGGTTATACTGTGTCAGAACCAATTACATATTGATCATGTTTTTTTTTTCCTGAATCATTTAATATAAACTGTATTTTAGGTCGATTTGGACAAACAACTCCACCCCTTGTTGATTTCCTCAAGGACATTTTAAGAAGATATCCAGAAGGAGGACAGATTCTGAAGGTAGGGTATGTGTTGTGTTCATGTGTTATTTACTTCAAAGAAAATGAGACAAAATGAAATTCCTTAGAAATGTTCTTAGTGTTTAAATTTTCAAGATTTTGTCTAAACCTGAATGCCAGTTTTTTTTTTTACTTTGATGGCTGCTTTGCTTAGCTGGAAGGGATGGCTTTGGGAATGAAGTCAGTGGGACATAGGAGGTTTCTGGAGCTGCTGGGACTCTCATTAAGGTATAGCTGTGTAGAACACTGACAGGAACATCACTCACCATACGAACAACCAAACAGACAGATGCAGAGTCCTCAGCAGAGGCTGGGAATACATGCTATATGGCCTCTGGATTTAGAGATTTAATTTCTTGAGACTGACTCTTTAATAGGACACTTGCTTTAGTTATTTATTTCTCTCCATGATACATTCTTATAGCTGGAGTATACTTACTAAAAACAAAAGCCAGAGAATCAAGATATATCATGTACAGGTACAAATTGCCAATGAGGAATGTGATGATAATATAAACCTAAAATTTGTCAATAAACTCAATTTATTAAAAAAGAAAAAAAGCGCCCAGAACTGAACAATTAGTTATTAAGGAAAATAAAGAAAGATGTTTGGTATTTCTTATCTTCAGGATCTTGGCCCTCATTTCTTTTCTAGTTAGGATGAGGAATTTTCAGAGGATAAGGGCTGTTGAACTCACGCAACCATGCTTGGATAGGCACCAAATGAGCGCTGTGTCATCTAAAGGAACTTATAAGAGGTGCTGGAGCAGTTTCAGTTTGTTTCAAAGTGAGTATCACTGGTTCACAGAAGGGAATTAGGAAGTTATTCTTATGTTGATGTGTTGGGAAAATGAAGATGAGAAAAGGCTGTCAATGCGGTTGTTGTGAGGGAAGGTGTACTGGACAGAATAAAGTCAGCACAAAGACCTGGTGGTGGTTGCAGGAGCAGGGCCTCCTTGATGCAGAAGCAGGTGGCACCAGCTGGGAAATGAGGGAGCAGCATTCCCTGCAGTGTCTGTGGTGAAGAGCTGGTGCAGCTTCACTTGTGTGCATTTGTAGTGTAGCCAGCTCAGTCGAATCTTTGTTCCTTTGATGTTTCAGTGCCAGATTTAATGGAAATTTTAGAAGTCACGCATATGTCAACCACCACCTTGTGTGTTTGCTGAAATATGTCCAGCATATTTTAGTGGCTTCATTAAGAACAAATGCAAAATTTCTAGCTTTTGCTTTTCAGATCAAATCTGAAAATGGTTCCCTGAAGTAGACAGCTAGGGGAAAACTTCCTTTTTTTAAATACAACTTGTGATTTATAGTTGAGGCCTGGAACTTAATATTTTATCTTCAGGCTTTTCCATCTTTTCTTTTTAAAATACACATAAATCAGATACTAGAATAAAGATATAACCTCTAAAGTGTTACTCTTTTGTAACTTAACGTTCTATTTTTCTACTTGTTTAGTTCTTATTTTCATCTTTGTATTATTATACTGTCCTAATATTTGGCCATTTCTAGGGATTTTGTTAGGCTGAATAGAGTAGGGATTTGACTTTAAAAATTGAAAATCTTTTCAGAAATGGTCAGCTGCATAAATAGGAATTCACAGCTGGTAAGGAGGCAGTAGCAGGGTATGGTTTGTGTTCCTGATGGCTTGCACACCCCAGCCCTTTGGAATGTGCCTGGTGAACTGCGAGTCTGATTTCAAACCTGGCTTTTCCCTTCTACACTGTTCGCTTGGTGTCCTGTTAGTGGTTGTATTTTATGAAGACACAGTTCCTCTTCTCTGTCTGAGGAAGGCTTTCTTGTAGGTATTTCTACAGAATCAGTAGAGCTCAGGGTTCTGGAAGGTAAGGAGGTGTTTCTCCTCAGAGAAGAAGTTTATGAGTGTAGTCATATAGAGTGATCGTTGTACTTCTCATGACTCATCCTTTTAAAATGTTAGCCTTTGATTTGATTTGGTCTGTGTCAGAGCTCACTCAAGAACTTGTCATCTATTGATTTGTTCTACTTTACATAAGATTTGAGGAATAAAAAAGGGTAGTATCTCTGGAGTTCAGTTCGAGTTTTGATTAGTATGAGCTTGGCTCTAGGGCAGTGCTGGTGAACCTGTGCCACAACAGGCTGCTAGTATCATTGAAAATTCTAAAAGTTTCACCATGTCTCTAAGGAATGAATCTTATTTCGGTCTGCAGCTTCCTTCCACTTGGCCAGAACCCACCATGTTTTGGTAGGTGTCCAGAAGTGCTTAGGGTTTTGGACCTGGAAATTTTGTTGAGATTACTGATGGGTATGAATCTTCTAGTCTGGCTTGTCCTTTTCACATTACAAGGTTCTGGGTTCCATCCACTCATGCACCAGCTACCAAATTGATAACACTACGTGATTCTTCATGAAAGGACCAAGTTGGTCTTAATTGTCAAGATGCTTTCTGCTCAGTGCCCGAGAAAGACATGTTTGTATGTCAGACCTGAAGAAAATACCCTAGCAAAGGGTACATAAAAATAGATACTGTTTCTTTTTCTTTTTTTTTTTTTTTCTCAAGAAATGGTAAGTTTGGTAAACAAATGCTAACTGAAGGTCTGTATTTGGAAATTGCCCAAGCATGACGTGTCTCGCCACAGAACAGTGTGGAATTTTGGGGAATAATTTCTTATGAACAAAGGATTTAGGCAGATTGTAAGAGATTTGTAAGATTTGTGGATTTGTGTT
Organism: Petromus typicus; assembly: GCA_004026965.1. Classification (NCBI taxonomy): domain Eukaryota; kingdom Metazoa; phylum Chordata; class Mammalia; order Rodentia; family Petromuridae; genus Petromus; species Petromus typicus. The sequence goes on from PVIR01010141.1 coordinate 28,965, forward strand.
TAATGGTTGGTAGTGACTTAGATGAACTTCTGGTGCATATAAGTGGGAATTTTTTCAGCCACTTTCATATTTATGTAGCAGTTGCTTTAAAAAGTAACTTCACCAGAGCTCAAAGATAATGATGGATATAATGTTTTTTTTAAAATTTCAATATATTTACTTTTATAATAGCTGAGCATGCTGGCTCACACCTGTAATTCCAGTACTTGGGAGGCAGAGGCAGGAGGATTGCTGTGAGCTCAAGGCTGAGCTCAGGGCCAGCCTGAACTACAAAAATGAATCCCTGTCTCAAAAAAACCAAAAAAGCCAAACTTTTATATTTTAAGTAAATACCAAGATGGGAAGTAGATTGCTGTATTATTAAATATATTATTTTTGGTGTATTTTATGACTAGGAGTTAATTCAGAATGCAGAAGATGCTGGAGCCACAGAAGTTAAATTTTTATATGATGAAACTCAATATGGAACTGAGTCTCTTTGGTCAAAAGATATGGCACAATATCAGGGTAAGAATTAATAATTAGAGGATACGTCTATGTGTTACTAGGTGATTTGAAATAATTTACAATGCTTCATTTTATATATATATATATATATATATATATATACGTATACATATATATGTATACGTATATGTATATATATATATATATATGACCTCATCACTTGTATTTCATCCTTGGTATGTTTAACTCTACTTTTCTGGTGTTTTTCTTTACTTTTGGAGAAAAAATGTTTATCAGTTGGTAATTTGAGGGAACAAATAAAAACTTCCAAACAAAACAACAAGTAGTAAAATTACACAAGCTTTTTAATCTATTTATTCTATTGAGTCAACTTGTATTTTATGTTGTCATTAACATAAAGTGACACCCTTTCGATATAAATAATAATTTCTTACATTTGCAAAGAAATTGTAAGAGGCTGTGCTTTTGTGTGCTAATTTTTGTCGTAGGGATACCTGTACACTAAGGTGGGAGGAGTAATAGGAGGGAAGGAGGGAACACGGAATTTAAAGTAGAAATAGTAAGAGATCATTTGGCTCCTGGTAGCTCATTGCACTTTGTGAAGTGATCAATTGCATGCCTGTAACTTTTAGTGCAACTCTGAGGTTAATAGGTACTCATGGAAGACTGCATTTCTTGGGAAGGTTCTGAGAAAAAGAGAAGATTAAGTTTCCTGAGCAAATTTTAAGAGAGGCTTAGGGAGATAGTGTTTCTTTTTTCTTTTTCTCAGTATTGGAGATCAAACTCTGGACCTTGCACTTGTGAGACAGGTGCGATGCCACTGAGGTAAATCCCTGCCCTAAAGCATATAGTTTTAAAAAGGTACTTTGTGATTTAAGAGAGCGATTATCACTATTAAATATTTATTAGCATTTATTAGACTTATAGTGATTGTTAGATCAGATTTGTGACTTGAAAGCTGTACTTTATTCCATAAGAAGTGTGTGAGATATTTGAACATCATGTAACTTGCTTTCTCTTTGTGACTCCTGCCATCTTGCCAAGTCCAGGTTGGTTATTTCAGAGGTCATAATATAATGAGAAGATTAGCTTGCGAGGTTGCATGGCTCCAAGTCTTTGATTTGTGAAAAGCCATCTAATTTGGATGCAAGCTTGGCCCTGCAGAGGACTACCAGTACTTGGGACTGTTCAGAGATTGGTGACTGGAGTACCTTTGCCCCTCATGTTCAGTGCTGCTCTTCTGAGCATGGTGAGGAGAAAAAGCTTTTCTCTGGCGATTTTGAGAATTAAATGAGGTCACAGACTTGATGATGCCTCTTAAAGGTGAGAGTATGAAGATACCCTAATAGTTTGCTTTCCAGTTCTGCTCAATGTCTAGGTGTTTTTGTATTCAGTTCTGCCTTTACCTCATTACAGCGTATTTTAAAAAAGATAATTCAGCTGAGTTCATGCATATTTAGAGATATACTCTTGAAAAGTAATGTCAGGTTAGTCAATTTAAAATAAAAATGGCTATATAAGACTAGATGGTCATGGTCTTTATCTGTACTTAATAGACATTGATCAAGGGACCTCTATACTTTTGCATATTTGGGAAAGTTTTTTCTGCGTTCAGATATGTATAGGGATCTTTTTGGGTTACAGTTTTCTCTCTACTGACACTCAGTGTTGCATAGTCTGTCCAACTTGCTTTTGTTCCTTTTTGTATAAGGAGATAAGAGGCTCTGATGGTTACATCAGATGCAAAAGAGTAGGAGGGCTTTACCAAAGGCTTCAAGCATATGGTGAAGGTATGTTCACAGGTGAAGGAGCGTGGAGAAGTCTAGAACCCGAGCACCTTCCCCTGGGTCCTTTTGTGCTGTAGGAGGGCATGCCTTGGCCTGGCTTAGCCAGAGTAGTCTCTGGGTGATACAGCACCACTGCTTACACACAGGAAGCTCTTTTGGTCATAAAACACTTTTATCTTTCTCTCTGAAATTCCCATAGCTTGTGAGGGAATTATGCCTCATAAATGTGTAAGCTCCAGAGTTAGTATTAGTATGTGTTTGCCCAGAGACCAGCATGTTTTCAGGAGCTTGACTGGGACATCTTGCTTGAGTATTCCTTAGGTAAAGGGAGCAAGGAGACCACAGCCTCAGTTAGCCCTTTATTCCCAGACATATGTTTTGTTTTCCTCTCAGAATATTTATTCCTTTCATATCTCATTTTCAGAGCCAAGAGCAATTCTTTTTATAATCAGGATCAATGTGGAACATTTTAAAGTTTATGTCAGTGTTGGAGGCAGAGGGAGATCCAGTGAGACTCCAGATTGAGGCTAAAGCAGAATATGTACTTTTTCCCTAATTCAAGCATGAATATGACTGAAATTATACCAAGATTACAATGAGTGATGACTGTGCTCTCCCTGCTGCATGCAGAGACTCCTTGAAAAGTGGTATACTTGACTGACTTCTCACTAGTTGTCCCTGCTCTGGCCTTGTGTTTGTATGCCTTTGCCTGGTTTTGGCCCAGAGCAACTAGGGTGTCAGCAAGGTGCAGTTCTCAGAGTGTTGGGCAGCTCTACCTACAGAAATGTTTTTCATCTTTTTTGATCCTTTGAGCAGTTTCAATACATCTAAAAACCTTAGAGTAAATGGAGATATGAAGGGGAATTTTATAATATGCTCTACTTCTTTATTTGAAAACATTTGTAACTTAACAAATGTGGTTTGGCTGCCAGCTTTCCTGTTGGTAATGGGAGAGGAAGGGAATCTTTGTTTTGGCTGATGGTCTGCAGTCTTCCAGGCAGAACCATGTGCTGCTTGCTAGATGGTTTTTAAAACAGCAATTACCTATTGGGTAATAGGATACTTATTTTGTTATTTTGCCTGTAGTATTATTATATAACATTCTATATTATCTTACATAAAGAGTGATAGTCTTATATTAAGGATGGACAGTATCATATACTAATACTGTTCAAAAGAATACTATCTGACATTTGTAGGTACACTGGGGTACTGTGCTAGGCCCCTTTTATGTGTGGTCTCTTCGGACCTTTAGTATTCCTTAGTGTGTACTGTTCTTATCCTTCATGAATAGATAAGGAAACCAAGGCTTGTTGTGTCTGTGTGTAGGTAGTGATTGTCAAACTGGTGACCCTAACTCAGCTGTCTTTAGTGTTCTTTCTTACCACTCGGTACTTGTCTTCAGAATAGCCTTTGTAGCCTCGATGCATTTTGTGTCCTGACTTTGACTTTTTAAAAATAACAGCCACATCATTTTTGGTAAAACAGCCCAGGCTAGCATCCCCAGATCTGGGCTCGAAGTTAAAGGGACACAAGGAGAACCTTTGGGTGCTGCTGGGAATGCGCATTTAGTTCATTTGCATTTCAGGTCCATTCACTTGATACATGTCCAGCTATACATGCTTTGTATAGTTTAGACTTAAGCGAGGAAAAACATTGATCATCTTTGAAGTTGGGTGAGTTAATATTGTTGAACTTGTTAGAACTTCTCAATATAGAACTTCAGAGTTCCAAGAATATTTATGTGTAATTATATAGTTTTAAAAAGAAACTAGTTAGGAGATGTTGTATAACCTTAGAACACTTACAGAAGCAGTTGTCACATTAATGATTTCTAAAATTATACAAATAATGCCTTGCATAGAAAACAAAAATAAACATAAAAGCAAAACTCTGAATGCAAGGTGATTATTAACATTACTAATTTAACATCAGAGGATTATTTTTCACTCCATAAGATAATACATTAATAAAGTTTTAGCAGTAACTGGTCTTTCTAATATACTTTCAAGTAATGGCATCTACAAAATTATGTTTTAGTCTGCTGTCTCAAATAATTTTCATAGAATGTGGTATATTATGATTAACTTTGTTGTTTTTCCCTATTTGAGTATCTGTTCTTTAATACCGTTTTCCACATTTTTATTCAGCAATAATGTAGTTTGGTGGCTCATTTTTGCCATTCATTGTTTTAATTTTATTATGAAAATACTCGGAATTGTTATGTAGAATGGAGTCATAGCTTTCATTTCTTTCTAAATTCCTGCCTGTGCACTTTCCCCCAGGGGCGGCCCTCTATGTGTACAACAATGCGGTGTTCACCCCAGAGGACTGGCATGGCATTCAGGAGATAGCGCGGAGCAGGAAGAAGGATGACCCCTTGAAGGTTGGAAGATTTGGAATTGGGTTTAATTCTGTCTACCACATAACAGGTGTAGTATTTGGCTTTTCAGTCTTGATAATGGGAAAATATCAGCCTATATTCTGTAATTTATTTGGCTAACTTCAGAGATGAAATGGTTTTAAAGGTGTTTTCTCTCTGTTCTGCAATGGCAAGAAAAAACATTGGAGTGTCTTGAAGTTTTTAAAATTATGTGTCAACATACCCAAGTTTTGCTTCATTATGTGATACTGAAAGTTGAAATTCTGAGTCAGTGGAATTGGTGTCATTTGTCATTTGATGTGAGATTTAAAATGTAGCTTTTGAAAAGCAGATGATGGTTACTATTGAAAAAATTGTCACACTGTAAATCTTTAAAATCAGACTGAAAACTTTACAGATTTTCTTACAGATTTTCTTGGTTGTATAGTATTTCTAAATACCATTGAGTTGAAAGAAAAGCAAAATATTTCATGGTGTTTAGTAAGTGAGAAGAGATCTTTGAAGTGGTTGTAGTATCTGAACATTTTCTTCTCATATAAACATTCTTGTCTTAGAATTATGTGTTCTTTTAAAATTACTTCGAAATCACGTTTGGAATCTACAGCATGGAGCTTCTGGTTCATAGGCACAATAGGAAATTCTGGAATGTGAATATCCCTCAATGTAGACATCCCTACAAATACATGGCTGTTCTTCCAGAATCACAGTTTTTGATGCTTATTTTATGGAATTGGTCCTTTTTATGATTGTGTTTGAGAGTGTGTTGTATAGGAGAAGGAGGTATCGAGCAAGTAGGGACATGGTTAGAGACCCCAAGTAATTTATCATCCAAACTGGGATGTGTGTGACAGCGGAAGAGAGTGGTGTCCTCAGACAGCTGGCTTAAATTGGGAGTGCCCTGGGCAAGTGGAAAGTAGGGTCATCCCAACTATAGCTGGATTTTAGCAAACTTATTTGTATTTATATTAATATTGATCTATTAAATATTTAGTACATATTTAAGTTATATTAAATTATATACTCAACTATAATTATTTTACATGAACAGGTAATTTCATGTGTTGTACCATATCCTTCAGGAGTTTCCACCTGAAGGAAACCCTTCTACCTCACCCCAGTGCCTGTGGAACTACCTGCATTTTATTTTTGTCTTTTCCATGTGTGGTCAAGCAGGGGCAGGTGTGCCCTAGACCATACCATTGATGGATCCATCTCAGTTGAATTTGATGTGTGTGACATCTGTTACTTAATATATCCAAGACTTGGTGATTGGTGATTGTGACATTGAATCTGCAGTTGACAAGCACAGATGTTAGGAACTCATTCCCCTTAGTTATATCTTCCCTGAAGCTTAAAAGATAAAGTTTGCATGTGAGGTGAAATGTGTCAGAATTGCCGTTGGGAAGTCCTCTGAGAGGCATTATAGGTTATGATTTCAGTTCTGTACCCTGACATATCTCCTTTTTCTGCCAGTGTGAAAATACCACTGTGTCTTTGGTTGAGAAGCAGGTAGTATCATTCCATGACTCATATTACCCAAAACCTACCTGTCGTTAGGCCAGTTTGGTGAGATGGCCAGCATGAGAAGCACTTCCACCTGAAGGAACCCCTTCTACCTCATCCCAGTGCCTGTGGAACTACTTGGCATTGTGTTTTTTACTGTTTTTCAGAGTCTACAGTCAAATTTGAATTTTGAGCAAAGGGTACAACTCTTGTTTGATTGGTTGGGTTTCTATGACTGTGGGGACTGCGTGTATATATCCAGATATTCTTTACATTTTCCTTTGGGTAAATATTTGAAAATATATCCTAGCTTTCACAATAATCATGGAAGGTTTCTATATATGCACTTATTACTGGGTTGAATCTAAAGAGAAATCGTTATTTTTATTTTTTAAAAATTTACTTTTTATTAGTACATGTTTGTAACTTACAGTCATCTTGGGCGTATTTATATGTACATATTACAGCATCTTTTTTTTTTAAACTCCCTAACTCTTTCCTCCTCCTTCCCCTCCTCCTCAGATTCCTCTATCCCCTCTTCTGTACTTGTTGATATTATTTGTCTTAGCTCACGTTATGGAGTATTTAGTGTTTACATTAATGAGTGTTATGAGGTTCCTGTGTATCTTTTCTTCTTACTTCCCCTTTCCCTACTCCTTCCTCACCCTTTGTCTTTGTTCCCTTGGACTACTTCCCTTTTGGAAGAGATCCATCTCCTTGTCCCTTTCCATCCTACATCATTTTATCTGCTTGTACTTTGCCTCCATTAAATGAGTGTTACATGCAATATTTAAGCTTGTGTATCTGATTAATTTCACTCAACATTATATTGTCCATGTGTGTCCTTTTCCTCCAAAAGTCTCAAATTTGTCATTCTTTATAACAGCATACTATTCCATTATATATGAACCATATTTTTGTTATCCATTTATCTGTTGATGGGTGTACAGGCAATTTCCAGGATGCAGTTATTACTTGTGCTGCCATGAACATCGGTGTGCAAGTATCACTGTAGTATGATGACTTAACACCTTTGGGGAAGATACTTAGCAGGGGTATCACTGAGTTCATATGGAATTTCTAATTTCAGTTCTCTGAGAACTCTCCATACTGATTTCCACAGTGCTTGTGCTGGTTTACATTCCCACCAGGAATGAAGGAAGGTTCCTTTTCTACCACAGCTGTGCCATCATTTGTTGTTGTTTGGTTTCCTAATGATTGCCATTCCTTCCAAAGTAAAATGGAATTTTATGATTGTTTTAATTTGCATTTCTGTTCTGGCCAGAGATACATTTTTCATGTATCTGTTGATCATTTATATTTCTTCCTTTGTGAAGTATCTGTTCAGATAAATCATTATTTTTCACATTAAATGCACTATATTTCAAAGCTATGTCTGCTTTTGAACCCTGTCTCATACTTTTTCATGTGTAACATTTTAAAGGTGATTATTATAAGTTTATTGTAACTGAAATTACACTTATGAAGTAAACTTCAGAGTTGTTTGTGTCTTAAATTTTTGTTACAGATGTTCCATGTATCTTCAGTGGTGACCAGATTGGGATGTTAGATCCTCATCAAACACTTTTTGGCCCCCAAGAATCAGGCCAGTGTTGGAATCTCAAAGATGACAGCAAAGAAATTAGTGAGCTTTCTGACCAGTTTGCACCTTTTATTGGTGTTTTTGGCAGCACCAAGGAGACCTTTATAAATGGCAATTTCCCAGGGACATTTTTTCGTTTCCCTCTTCGCCTGCAACCTTCACAGCTTAGTAACAACCTCTATAATAAGCAGAAAGTTCTTGAGTTGTTTGAGTCTTTCAGGGCAGATGCAGACACAGTGCTGCTTTTCCTGAAAAGTGTGCAAGACGTCTCCTTACATGTCCGAGAGGCCGATGGAGCAGAGAGACTGTTGTTCAGAGTGTCTGCGAGTGAGAATAAGGCTCTGAAACATGAAAGGCCAGATTCTCTAAAGATTCTGGGAACTGCTATAAGTAACTACTGTAAAAAGATCCCAAGCAACAGCATCACTTGTGTAACATACCATTTAAATATAGTTTTGGAAGATGAGAGCACTAAGGATGCACAGAAAACATCTTGGTTGGTGTGTAATAGTGTGGGTGGGCGAGGTATTTGTGATAAACTTGACTCTTTAGCCGATGACTTGAAATTTGTCCCGATTATTGGAATTGCCATGTCTCTATCAGGCAGAGATGATGAAGAAAAAGGAGCAATGTCTGATTTCTCAGGAAAGGCATTTTGTTTTCTTCCTTTGCCCCCTGGTGAGGAGAGCAGAACAGGGCTCCCAGTTCACATCAGTGGATTCTTTGGCCTGACTGACAACCGCAGGAGCATAAAGTGGCGAGAGCTGGACCAGTGGAGAGATCCTGCGGCCTTGTGGAATGAATTTCTTGTAGTGAATGTTGTCCCCAAAGCTTATGCTACTCTGATCTTAGATTCCATAAAACGTCTGGAAACAGAGAAGGACTCTGATTTTTCCTTGTCAGTTGACCTCATTTATAAGCTTTGGCCTGAGGCTGGCAAAGTCAAGGTGCACTGGCAGCCGGTGCTGGCGCCCCTGTTTAGCGAACTCTTCCAGAATGCTGTTATTTACTCAGTAAGCAACGACTGGGTCAAGTTGGAGCAGGTGTACTTCTCTGAACTTGATGAAAGTTTGGAATACACGCAGTCTGTGCTCAACTACCTCCAGAGCTCAGGGAAGCAGATCGCCAAGGTACCAGGAAATCTGGCTGCTGCCCTTCAGCTCAATGCTGCTGCCTCATCTGTTACCACTCCTGTGAGGAAGGTGACGCCCATGTGGGTGCGGCAGGTGCTGCGGAAGTGTGCACACGTGGGCAACACGGAAGAAAAGCTCCACCTTTTAGAATTCGTGCTTTCTGATCAAGCCTACAGTGAGCTGCTTGGGCTGGAGCTACTACCTTTACAAAATGGAAATTTCATACCCTTCTCCTCGTCTGTGTCAGACCAAGATGTGGTTTATATTACCTCAGAAGAGTATCCAAGGTACTGGGATGCTGGCTTACCGTTAGGGGCTCTTACTTCTGCCACACCTGGGGTCCTTTCTTAGAAAATCCATGAGTTACCTTTGCAAGTTTTATAGTTAAGAAGACTTCTAAAAGAATTCTTTGTTAGGATAGTAAAGAATACATTTTGTATTTTAAAATGAAAAAGGATTACAACCTTTATTGCTTAAAAAGTTATCTAGTATTGGGCATGGTGGCCATTACCTGTAGTTCCAGCTATCCAGGAGGCTGAGAAAGGAGGATTGTTTGAGTTCAGGAGTTTAAGACAAGTCTATATAACATAGTAAGACTCTGTCTCAAAAAAAAAAAATTAAAAAGTAATTGTTTTCTTGGAAATTTCAATAACAAAATTGAAAACAGTGTATACAGTTGTTATTAATAGCTACATCATATCAATTACTAAATATCAATTACTAATGAATTATTTTCATTAGATTTAAAATGGAATAGTAAATAATAAGTCAGAATTTTTATTGAAATTTCAAAATACAAATTTTATCTTAAGGTCTTTGCAATATTTACGGGTTAATATGATATACAATGCCTTATGAGCAAAGCCTGTTTGATCAGAAAATATTATGATTTAATGTATATATTATTATTTAGGTAAATTAAAATAAGTTTAATTGGCTGGAATTTACCTGGTACTGTAAGTAAGCTTGTTCATTTGTTTTTATTCTAGAGATCAGACTCAGGGCCTTGTGCATACTAGCCAAGCATTCTACCACTGAGCTACACCTCAATGAAGAGTTTTATGTGTTAGAATTGTTAGAGGATTATAATTACTGTGTGTCTTTCATGTTCTAGGTCCCTTTTCCCAGGTCTTGAGGGAAGATTTATTTTGGATAACTTGAAGCCTCACCTTCTTGCTGCTTTAAAGGAAGCTTCCCAAACCCGAGGTATTCTGGTTTTACAAAAATATAGAACAGTTTTTAGGAGTTTCCTATTAATATTTATCCACTGAAGACTTCCAAATCAGTAGTTTTGTATGAAACAAGGCGATAGAATTGTTACCTCTTCAAGCTGTTTCAGGAGCTATTGTAGCATCTAACAAAATCCAAAAGTAGTGTTGGTTTAAGACCCCTCCTCTGTGGTCTGACAGTGAATATTTCAGAAATATTAGCCTGCACAGCATTTTACATTTTTTCAAGTGATTTTCATTTCTTCTATTTGAGCCTTCCATGCTTATGCCTTGTGGCCTGTGTGGTACTGAGGACAGTGGTGGTTAGTTAAATTTCATAGGTGGGAAAAGGATTAAATTCAAGGCCATCACCTGAGTCGCTTTGATTAGGTTTCCACCGTGTCCCTGTTGCTGGGTTTTCCTCCACAATGTTAAGTTTACATTACTCACTGTAAGCTTCCAAGAAATGAGAACTGATGAATTGACCCTCATAACAGTGTTAGGAAAGGGGACAAGTGAGTACTTAGGAAAGCCTCAGAATTATTTTTTAGGGAAAAAGTAATTTGGGAGAAAAAAAAATCACCATAGCCTCAACATAATACTATTTTTCAACTTTTGCAAGCATCTTTTTCTTTATAAAACTGTCACTTGCACTTTTTCCAAGTTAGATACTGATATTCTATATTTGGATTTGCCTCATTGGTGAACATTGTAAAGCGTGTGTCAGTGATATATATATATTTTTTAAGATTTGGAACTTTATTGGTGAATTTTTTATGCGCATCATGATCACACTCAACATTGAGATTTTTTTTTTTTGAGACACCATCTCGCTTTGTAGTTCAGCCTCAAACCCACATCACAGCAGTCCTCTTGCCTCTGCCTCCTGAGTGCTGGGATTATAGGCATGAGCCACCATGCCTAGCACTGTGGAATGTGGTACAGATTGCTGCTGGGCATGAGTCTCCACACCCAGTATCGTATGTGGTTACTGGGGGATTGAACCTGGGCCCTTGCGCTTGCAAGACAGGTGCCAGAACCACTGAGCTACATCCCCGGCCCCTCAACATTGAGAATTTGTACCAGTATGTGACACATCTTAATTCTCCTTTTTTCTATTCCCCTGCCTACACTACAATCCCCCGTCCTCAATATACATAAGCTTTGTTTACTTTTCTCTTTACTATTACAGTTTTTCTTTCCCCTTGTTACTTACTTTGCCCCCTTTCCCCTTTGAATATTTTCTGTTACACAATATTGTACATTCTAGAACTCATTTATATCTTTAGTTTCTCATGCCAGAGAAAAGATACAGTATTTACATCTCTGATCTATTTATTTCAGCTATCAGTATGTCCTCAAAGTACATCAATTTGAGTATAAATGACTGACACTTACATTCTTTGTGGTAGAGTAATACTCTATTAAAAAAAAGAAAAAAAAAAAAACAAAAAAACACATCTTCTTTATCCAGTCTCTAATTGATGGACATTTAGGTTGTTTCCAAGATTTAGCTATCACAAACTGAGTTGCTATAAACATGGGTGCACAGATGTTGCTGTGATATGAGTCTTTTAATACTGTATATATCTAACGGGAATAGCTGGTCAAATGGGACCTCTAATCCTAGATCTTTCAAGAATCTCCACATTGATCTCTGTAGTGGTGATACCGTCTACATATCCACAAACAGTAGACAAAGGTTCCTTTCTCCTGTAGCCTCGCAGCATTTGTTGCTGGTTAATTTTGCAATAGCAGCAATTCTTTGTGAAATGAGATGAAATCTCAGTGTTGTTTTCATTTACATCTCTTGAATGACCAATGATGTTGAGTATTTCTTCATTTTCTTCTTAGCTGCTTTTAGTTTTTCCTTGAAAAAGGTCTGTTTATTTCAGATGACCATTTTTGATTTGGGTCTTTAAATTTGGAGAGGCTGATATTTTTAAGGTATTTGTGTATTGTAGATTATACTCTTTTGTCAGAAATAGCTGGTAAATTTTTTTTCCCCATATTGTTGGTTGTCTTTTTGCTCTGGTGGTGGTTTCTTTTGCTGTGTAGAAGCTTTTTAATAGAGCGAGATACCGTTTATTCCTCTTGCTAGTTCTTGTGCTACAGAGGTTTTGTTCATAGATCTTTCCCTGAGACAACGTCTCCAAGAGTTCTACCTTCCTGTTTTGCAACAGGTTTAGTGTTTCTGTTTTAATATTTAGGTCTTTAATCCACTGCGATTTTATTTTAGTGCATGGTGAAAGAGATCAGTCTAGTTTTAGTCTTTGGTAGGTTAAACCCCAGTTTTTCCAGCAGCGTTTGTTAAAGAGGCTATCTTTCCTCCCTTAAGAATATTTGGCTCCTTTGTCGAGGTGGCTTAGTGTATCTGGAGTTGTTTCTGGATGTTCTGATCTATTCCACTGATCCTCAGGTCTGTTACTTTGCCAGTACTATGCAGTTTTTATCACAGTGGCTTTGTAGTGTAGTTTAAAGTTGGAGATTATTGCCTAGATTAGCCTTTGCTTTTCTAGATCTCTTGTGGTTCCAGATGAATTTTTGGATTATTTCCTCTAGATCTGTGAAATATGCTGTTGGGATTTCATTTGGGATAACATTGAATCTATATAGTAGTTGTGGGAATATAGCCATTTTGATGATACTGGTTCTTCTTATCAAGGAATGAGAGATGTCTTTCCATTTTCTGATATCCTCTGTAATCTCCTTTTTCAGAGTGCTATAGTTTTTCAGAGGTCTTTCACCTCCTTTGTTAGCTTTATTCCTAGATATCTCATTGTTTTATGTACTATTGTGAAAGGGACTGACTCCCCAGTTTCATTCTCAGTGAGTCTTTTATTTGTGATTAAAAGGATACTGATTTTTGAGCATTGACTTGTATCTAGCTACTTTACTAAATTTGTCAGTTAAATCTTAATAGTCATTTGGTTGAGTTTTTAGGATCTTTTCTATAGAGTATCATGCCATCAGCAAATAATGACAGTTTAACTTCTTTCTTATCTCTATTCCTTTTAATTCTTTCTCTTATCTAACTGTTGTGGGTAATGTTCCCAAAACTGTACTGAACAGGAGTGGTAGTAGTGGACTTCCTTAGCATGTTTCTGATCTTAGTGTGAAAGGTTTCAGTTTTTGACCATTTAGTATGATATTGGCTTTTGGTTTCTCATAAATAGCTTTTATTAGGTTGAGATAAAGTCCATGTATTCTAATTTTCTGTAGGGTGTTGATCATGAATGGGTGTTGGATTTTGTTGAATGCTTTTCATTTACCTATTGAGATGACCATGTGGTTTTTGTCCTGGAGTTTGTTAATATGGTGTATTATGTTCATTGATTTACATATGTTAAACCATCCTTGCATCCCTGGGATGAGTCCATCTTGGTCAGGGTGTATGATCTTGATGATTCTGTGTATTCTTTTTGCCCGTATCTTGTTCAGGATTTTTGCATCAATGTTCATTAGGGCAATTGGTCTGTAGTTCTCTTTTTGCGTTGGGTCTTTCTCTCCTTTGGAATCAATGTAATGATTGCTTCCAGGAATGAATTTGGGAGTAGTGCTTCTCTTTTGATTTCATTAAAATGTTTGAGAAGTAGTGGTGTTAACTCTTTTTTAAAAGTTTTGTAGAATTCAGCATGAAAGCCATCAGGACCTGAGCTTTTCTTTGTTGGTAGGTTTTTTATTGCATTTTTAATTTTCTTAGTGCTGCTTTTTTTTTTTTTAAAGATCATAGTTCCAGGAAAAATCACTAATAAGTTTTCATTTGCATTCACTAAAAAATATACATGAAAGGAATTGAAATGGATCAGTCAAATTATGGTAGAGTTAAAATGAGACTAAGAAGAGTATGTGTTTCTTACCATAGAAGGTCTGTAACCTTCAGTGTCACTGTAAGATTAATTTTTCCAGCATCTATGTTGCTCATGTAATTGTGAATTTTTATGTTCAAGATAGCCTTTTTTGGGGGGTCTTAACTATCTAAATTTCTATAAACCTCCTGTACTTTACTCCAGTGCTATAGAACTCCTCTGCCCCCCTTCTTTCAAATTGCCTCTTCTATTACTGTTCTAAAATTTTGTATTTAAATATAAAGCATGTGATTCTGAATGTGTCAGGAAGCAGGTGTAGTGAAATTTATAAATTAGAGATAACCATGTAACTTAGCTGAGTAAAAACTTACTAGCCCCTGAACCTTCCATTTTCTACAACTTGCAGGAGCTGTGATCCTGGCCTTAAGCAGCAGAGAATAACTTGGCTAGTTACTGTACTGA
>PVIR01010142.1:0-50903 GCA_004026965.1 Petromus typicus
ATCCTCCTGCCTCTGCCTCCCGAGTGCTGGGATTACAGGCGTGAGCCACCACGCCCGGCACTGTGGTATGTGGTACTGGTTGCTGCTGGGTGTGGGTCTCCACACCCAGTATTGTTATGTGGTTACTGGGGAATCGAACCCGGGCCCTTGCGCTTGCAAGACAGGCGCCGGAACCACTGAGCTAACTCCCCGGCCCCTGGCCTATTTATTTTTGAGACAGGGTCTTGCTTTGTAGTTCAGACTGGCCCTGAACTCACTATGTACCCCAGGCTAGCCTGAACTCACAGCAATCCTCCTGCCTCTATTTCCTGAGTGCTAGGATTACAGGCATGTTCCACCTTCCCAGTATTGTGGTATGTGGTTACCAGATTCTGATTCGAACTCAGAATCTTTCACTTGCCAGGAGGATGCCAGAACCACTGAGCTAAATTCCTGGCCCTTTATTTACTTTTTGAGACAGCCTCACTACATAGTTCAAGCTAGCCCTGAATTCATCTGGCCCAGACTGACCCTGAACTCACTGTGATCCACCTGCCTCAGCCTCCTCAGTTCTGGAAGGACTCAGGTGTGTCACTACACTCTGGATTTTTTTTGTGTGTGTTTTATTTGTTTGCTTGTTTTATAGTATAGGGGATCAAACCCGGAGCAAGCACTCCATTCCTGGGCCACTTCTCCAGCACTATGGGTGTTTTTTTTCTTAATCCCGTAACTCTAAGGATGCTATGATTTGCTGGGCAGAAATCATCTGCACCTTATCAATTTTCTGTAAGTTTATAAAGCCCAGGCCCTAAGTTATAATACAGGGCCAATAAACAGAATCCCCTGGTTAATCCTCCAATGAGGCACAGGAAGGCTTTGTACCCATTGCGTGACACCATCTGGGAGGACAGAAACTGGCTCCAGTCTCCAGTTCTGGCCCAGCTGGACTTGCAGGGACCCCTAGGATTAGCCAGCTAATAACACACTGGGTACTTGGAAGTTTGGTTACATCTCAGCTTCCTGGGCTAATGTCTGACCTAGCAACACCCCGCCACCCCGTCAGTGGTTCCATCCTCCTCCCTTGAGGGCTTCAGGAATTCTAGGCCTCCTCACCCACCTACATCTTTCCCAACCAGTCCTTGACTGGTAGCAAACTCGATGTTTTCCTGAAGGAATCATTTGAATCTGAGGTTGATAAGGGATAATTGGGCCAGTAGCTATATGGTTCAATCCATTTGCCCAAGTGAGGACTTCCTGGTCATCAGCCCATCTCCTTGGCCTGCTTCTTCTAAAAGCCTCTGGCCATGGGAAAGCACAGAGGCTGTGTGGTTGCTCAAAGTCAAGTCCACTGCAGAGTCCCCTTCCTAGTTAGCTCCAAACACACAGTGCATCTGGGGCTTGGCCTCACAGCCCAGGGCCTCAGCTGGTGCTGCCCCAAGCTTGGTCCTTGTATCCTTTCCTGATGATGTGGCCCAGCTCTCCCCTCCGGCGCAAGTCTCACAGCCAAGCTGTGGGTCCCAGGGGCTTACCAGGTCTCCTGGTTTACATGCGTTTGCCCCAAAGCACGAGGTAGAGAGAGCTTTAGAGTTGGCTCAGCTCTCTCAGGCCTTTCAGTCTTCCAGGTGTTGGGCTGAATGAGTGACCTGGCTTCCCTCTGTCCCCTCTGGCACCATCTCTCCTGGGAGAGGCAGGGTGGTACAGGATGCCATAGTCCTTCTAGTGACCGAGAGGTGAGGCAGCTTTGTGAGTAGGAGAACAGGAAGTGTGAGTGGGAAGGACAGCAGCAATGGCCCTGGTCCTGAGGACTGGGCATCCCTGGGGCAGGGTGACAGCAGGAGGGAGGGGAGGAGGAAAAGCGTCCATGTGCCCAGCTCCCTAAAGTGCTCTGATCAGTGCCTGGTCCAGAGGGCTCAGGAAGGGCCTGTGCCACCTCGAGATGGGAGCAGTGTGGATCTGCTGACTCCAGCAGCAGAGCTGCTCTATCACGTTATGCACACACACATCTACACACCCTCAAAGGACGCACACCACAGCTGCACCTATTCAGATGTCACACACTGTCCAGGTGTACTGTGACCTCATGTGTTCCCAGGACCCAGTCTGTCCCAGAGTGGGTGAGCTGCTGTCTTGTGCCACTGCTGTGTCTGTTTCTCAGCTTGTTGGCTGACCGTGGCCACTGCTGGCTGCCTGTGGGTGACTTGATAAGGAGAGTGTGTGCTCCCCTCTCTGATGGGCTCCTGATAAGATCCAAGGCCATTTTACACTGCTGATAATCATCAAACCTGCTTGTCTCTCCTGCTGGACTTTGCCTCCCCACAGGCTGGCATGGTCCTGGCACGAGACGAACAACAAACAGGGATGGGATATGTGAGTGAAGGAGCGTGTAATGAACAGATGGGGGGAGGGGAGGACTGGAAGTTGGGTGGAGGTAAATGGGTAGATTCCAGTAGGGATGGGGCTTGGAGGAAGAAGTCATCTTGCCAAGAAGGTGCAAGCTTCCTGCTGGAACCACCTCCCTTTTCAAGAGCCTCACTTCTTTATGCAAGTTGATCCCTTTAGGATAAACAGAGAAGTATCTCAGGTCCCTTTCTTTGGCTCTGGGCTTTATGTTTCTGGGAAGGAAGAAGTGACAAAAAGTTACTGAATTTCCACTACATACCAGATACTACTGGGCTAGATATTTCTACAGATTACACATTATTTCATGGAGATGGTACCACCATTTTTTAAATTTGTTTGTTTATTTTGAGACAAGGTCTCGCCTTTGTAGGTCAGGCTGGCCCTGAGCTCACTATGTAGCCCAGGCTGGCCTTGAACTCACAGCAATCCTCCTGCCTCAACCTCCTGAGTTCTGGGATTACAGGTGTGTACTACCACACCAGGCCCCAGGGGCATCATTTTCCAGGTAATAAAGCATGCTTGGAGAAGCTCAATGAATAGCCCAGTGTTATACAACTTGAGTTGAGTGAGATGAGATTCGAACTCAAGCTCAACAGGTAGGGCCAGCCGTGCTGATGAAATAGCATGGGGACAACATGTGCTAGTGATGGTCACTAGGCTGTGGTATGGTGTGTTATAGGGAGACTCTGGGAGACTTTTCTTGGCCTTGTACTCACTTGAGGCCCTCTGAGGTTGCTTTCGGGGAAAGATGCAAATGTGCTCCATGTGACAGCTCCTGGCTCTGTTGCGGGGTGTTCCTTTCCTGCCTGCTGGGGGCCAAAGGGCAGCACCACCCGAAGGATAATGGTTAACTCAGCCAGGATGCGCCATGTATAAGGAGTCCTCAAGGAGGGCCAGCCCTGCTGGCCCAGGCATACCAGGATGCAGTGGACGAAGGTGATAGGGCTGGGGGTGGGGGCAGCTGCCCTCTTGGGGTTGGGGATCATCCTAGGCCACTTTGCCATCCCCAAAGGGGCTGAGGAACCAGCCCCTCAGGACCTGGACCTGGAGACCCTTGCGACTGTCATGGGACAGCTAGACGCCAGCAGGATCCGGGAGAACCTTCGGTGAGCAGCGCCTCTGGCCGCTCCTGTTGCCCAGCGGCACTTCACTGACATGGCTACATGTCAATCTGCCTCCCCTCAGAGAGCTCTCCCGGGAGCCACACGTGGCCTCTAGCCCGAGGGACGAGGCCCTGGTGCAGCTGCTGCTGCAGCGCTGGAGTGACCGTGAGTCGGGGTTGGATGCGGCCAGGACTGTGGAGTATGAGGTGCTGCTGTCCTTTCCCAGCCCGGAGCAGCCCAACCTCATTGAAATCGGTGAGGCCCTTCCTGGCGTTGGAAGTCTGGGGTGGGTGAGGGGAGCTGCCGGGCTGGCCTTGACTTTGTCCCTTCTCTAGTGGCTCCCAATGGGACTGTGCTCCACTCCTACCTCCCAAAAGAGGAGAATGTGAACGGGGAGCAGGAGGGGCCTGATGTGGTGCAACCCTATGCTGCCTATGCTCCCCCCGGGACCCCACAGGTGAGCCTGGACCCCCTGTGTTCCCACACAGGCTTCTCCCTGCTCAACCCTGGGGCGTCTGAGGCAAGGGTTTCACACAGGGCTCAGCATTCCCTGCATAGAACTTCCCTTTACACTCAGTCCTTTCTCTGTTCCTCCCTGTTGAGTGTGCGTTAGTTACTCAACAAATGCTAGTGGTCTCTGCTCAAGGCCAGGGCTGATACAGTGTCCCAGGCAGAGGAAATGAGGGCAGCTGTCCCTGCTTTCATCTCTGGTTGAGATGCAGAGACAGAACCGAAGTCCTTCCTCCTGTCACCAGCTTCCCTGCCCCCTTCCCCACTGCCCTGTCTGAGCCAACTCTAAGGATCCCTACTCTTGGGCATAGGGTCTCCTCGTTTATGCCAACCACGGCACAGAAGAGGACTTCCAGTACCTGCAGAACCAGAACATCAACCTCCGAGGCACCATCGCCCTGACTCGCTATGGGGTGGCAGGGCGAGGGGCCAAGGTGAGTACGGGCAGTGCTGGGGTGGGGTGGGGAGGGAGAGGCAAGCCGTAATGGGCTGCTCACGGATGCGCCGGGGCCTGGCGGCCTCCCCCAACCCCGAGGCTTAGCCAGTAAAGGGATGGGGCAGAAGCTCCATGCTCTATCCTTGTTGGATAGTCTCGGAGTCCATGTCCTCCTGTGAAGTAATTCTTCAGAAAATTTCCCTTAATCCCCTCTGATTATCTCTTTGCCCACCATTTCTTTTCCTTTCTTTCTGTTTTTGTTTGTTTGTTTGTTTGTTTTTTCTTGAAAAGAAGGTCTCCCTATATAGTTCTGACTGTCCTTGAGTTCACTATTCATGGTGATCTCCTGCCTCAGCTTCCCAAGTGCTGGGATCACAGGCATGCACCACCATGCCTGGCATTTTTTATTTTTAGTGCTGAAGATAAGACCTAGGGCCTTAAACAGGCTAAACATGAGGTCTATGTTGAGCTATACACCCCAGCCCCTCCCATTTCCTTTCAATCATTTTAAAATTATGTATTTAAAAACTTTGAAAGCTCTTTAAATATAAAAAGGCATAGAAACTAGGTGGGACTGTACAAGCCTGTAATCCCAGCACTCTGGAAGGCTGAGGCAGGAGGATCACAAGTTTAAGCCTGGCCTAGGCAACTAAATGACTTAGTGAGATTCTCTCTCAAAATAAAACAATAAAGAGCCTGCTGGGCTGGGGATGTTTCAGCAAGTGCAAAGTCTCAAGATCAATCGTGGCAACCACAGTGCTGGGTGTGGTGGCTCAGATTTGTAATCCCAGCACTCAGGAAGCATAGGCAGGAGGATTGCCGTGAGTTCAGGGCCAGCCTGAACTACAAAGTGAGATCCTGTCTCAAAATAAGTAAATAAGTAAATAAATAAATAAAAAGGGCTAGAGATGTAACTCAGTGTGAAGGCCCTGGGTTCTATCTTCATAACTGAAAAAATATGTATAGAATGAAAGGTAAAATTTAGTTCGGTCAGCTTTATAAAAAGAAAGGGAAGCTGGACAGAGCTTGAGGCTGCAGTGTAGCAGCCCTGAACTATCCACCTATCGAGGCTGAGAGGGGGGATGTTGCATGTGTTTTCCCACAAGTTTTTTGAAAGTGTCCAGGATAAGAGCTAGGAAAAGAAGGAAGGGAAGGGAAAAGGAAAGCAGGCTTTGCATTCTGGGGTACTCTTTGGGGATTTTTGTTGCTGATGCCAGGGATCAAACCCCACCCAGGCCTTGCCATGAGCTAGATGCATGCTCTATCACTGAGTTATAGCCTCAGCCCCAAATTTTGATCTTTTTAAAGGTGGAATATATTTTTTATTTTATTTTAAATTTTTATTTTATTTATTTATTTTTTGAGACAGGGTCTTGCTTTGTAGTTCAGATTGGGCTCTTAACTCACTATGTAGCCCAGGCTAGCCTCAAACTCATGGCAATCTTCCTGCCTCTGCCTCCTTGAGTGCTGGGATTACAGACATGAGCCACCATGCCCAGCTTATTTATTTATTTTTGTTCCTAGGGACTGAACTTGTGACCTTGTGCTTCTGAGGCAGGGGCTGGAACCACTGAGCTAAATCCCAGCCCAATGATATTTTTTTAAACACAGGCAATGTAGTATGCGATATACCACATTTTGTGTATCCATTGATCCCTTGATGGACACTTGGTATGTGTTTCTGCCTTTTGGTTATTGGGAATAATGCTGCTATGAACCCGGGAGCACAGTACACCTTGTTCTTTTATACAGCTGCTTAATACTCCATCCAAGCATGTCCTTGTTTATCTACCCAGGTCTCCAGACAGGCATTAACTTGGCTATGTCCAATAGTCCTTTGCTGTTACAAGTAGCATAGCCATCAATCAGTCCACACTGGAGGAGAGTGGAAAAGAACCAGGACACTCCTGACCTGGTCCCTCCTGACACAACCCTGCTCTGCCTCCTACAGGCTGTGAACGCTGCCAGGCACGGGGTGGCCGGGGTGCTGGTGTACACGGACCCCAGAGACATCAACGATGGCCACAGCTTGGCAAACGAGACCTTCCCCTACTCTTGGGGCCTGCCTCCCTCTGGTGTGGAGCGGGGCTCCTACCATGCATATTTTGGGGATCCTGTTACTCCCTACCTTCCAGCACACCCTTCTTCCTTCCGTCTGGATGGTAACAACGCTTCTGGATTTCCCCCCATCCCTGCACAGCCCATCAGCTTTCAGCATGCCGAAGACCTGCTCTGGTGAGCCTGTCCCAGCCCCTGTCCGCTGGCAGCCTGCCTGTGCCAGCCCATGCCCACATTTGTGGTAAACTGGGGAAGGGGACGTAACTAGAACTTTTGTATTGAGTTCTAGTCTCCCGTGAGCCGACGACGGCACGTGGAAAAATAATAATTAGGCAGAAATGAGACTTAGAGAAACTGAGCTTGGGCCTGATCCATGCTACTCTGGGCAGCAAGGACCCCAGACTGCAGCCTGCCATTCCTTTTATTAGCTACATCTTCAAAAGCTGGAAAGGCAGGGACACTCCAAAAATAGTCCTAGAGAAGTTATGTAGATGAAGATCGGTGGGGCCAGGCAGATGTCAGCAATAGTCCTTGAGAGGTCAGACAGATCCCCAGCAGTTCTGCCCTGAGGCATCACAGCGTGTGGAACCGTTGAGTCTGTTGCTATCAGAGGTGAAAACAAGACTTAAGTCCAAAGTCATCTGCAGGCTGGAAGGCCTGTTCAGTTTTGACCTGGCACTTTCCAAACAGGATGGTTCCCAACACATTCACCCACGGCCTCTCTCCCCCAGCCAGCTCCAGGGCCTCAGGGCTCCCGACGCCTGGCAGGGTGCACTGCGCTGTGAGTACCGTCTGGGGCCTGGCTTCGAGGCTGATGGAAACTTCGGTGCAGCCAGGTGAAGTGGCCCCACCCTCCCTGGTCTCTTCCGTGCTGCTTTTCTCCATCTTGTGCCTGTGTCTGCGTCTTCTTACCTCAGGGTCTGTCCTTCTCCCTCCTCTTCTCTAACTCCATCACTGCGCCCAAATCTGTCTTGCCTTTGGGGGAAGCCCAGAAAACAGCTCCACGGCCCATCAGGTCCCGGGGGTTTCCCCTGCCTGGCTTCACACTCCTACCCCTCTCTTTTGACTCCCCATCAGCCTTTGCTCCTCCTGGCTGGTGTCAGCCCCCTACCCGGCCTCCCAGATCCTCTGCTTCCTGAGGTCTGCCTGGTTCAGAAGGAGGCTCCGAGGGGCCAGTTTCCAATCTGTCTCGGTCACTGCAGTCTAGTGAGTGGCCTGGTCCCTGTGTACTGAGCGGGTGAACGCAAAGCAGGGTGCCAACTGGAAGAGGGGGTTCCAGCCTTCCTATCTCCCTTGGTCTTCTGGGAAAGTGACCGTACCCTTGACTTCCTGGGCCTCAGCATCTCCTGTACTGATAGGGGACAGAGGAGAGGGTGAAAACTTTGGTTTCCCAGACAGGTGAAAATGAGCGTCCACAACCGCTTGGTTCTAAGGAACTCCTCCAACGTCCTGGGCATCATCCGTGGGGCCGTGGAGCCTGGTGAGCTCTCTGCGCACCCACTGGGCCCAGGACCCTGCCAGCCTGAGTGCCTGCCCTTGCCCTCTCATGCCTCACTGGCCCTGCCCTAGCCGCAGCTCCACCTGGCCAACCATACCCACCCCTTCCATCTCTGCCTCTCCTGCCAGATCGCTATGTGGTATATGGAAACCATCGTGACAGCTGGGTACATGGGGCTGTGGACCCCAGCAGTGGGACTGCAGTCCTCCTGGAGCTATCCCGTGTCTTGGGGACCCTGCTGAAGAAGGGTAAGATAGGCTCCTCCCCAATCAGGGCTTCTGTGTCCTGGGTTCCTATTGGCCCACTGGTTCCTGAGCGAGTGATGTCCCAATCCACCTCTAGTGGCCACTGTGTCAGGCCCGAGATCCTGGGGGTGGAGGGAGACGTGGGCCCCAGTCCTGGCCTCCAGGAGTCCAGCACAGTTTGGGGAAGGACTGTTCACTGGTGTACGAAGCACTATGCCCACGTGGAGCTTCCATGCCACTGGACAGAGGGTTCAGAAATCTCCTCACATTGTACCTGGTGTGTGCCCACATGCGGCAGGGGGCTGGCAGAAGGGACCTATGGCCCAGGAAATCTGGTGCTTGGGTGTTTGTCACAGATAGGAGGCTGAACAATGTCAACCTCCAGAAAGCACTAGGTGAAGGGTGCCAGGCCCCCCTGTCACCGCGCTCCACACTTCGCAGCTTTCCCCATCTCCCCACATCCCCAGTGTTTTACCTGGTCACCTCAGGGTTGAGGGGGACGCTGCCCTCCAAGCCCTTATGCCCTTGCACAGGCACCTGGCGTCCCCGCAGATCGATCGTGTTGGCCAGTTGGGGAGCAGAGGAGTTTGGACTCATCGGCTCCACGGAATTCACGGAGGTGAGTGCGCCCTGCAGGGTTGACGGTGAGAGGGGGCTCCAGGTAGGCCAGCGCAGACTGAGGTGTCCCCGCCTGGCCGCAGGAGTTCTTCAGCAAGCTGCAGGAGCGCACGGTGGCTTACATCAACGTGGACATATCCGTGTTTGGTATGGCGCGGTGCTAACCTGTGGGAGGGTGAGTAAAGGAATGGGCTGGGGTTCCATAGTCTTTCTCTGTTCCTTCCACAGCCAATGCTACCCTTAGGGGGCAGGGGACACCCCCTGTTCAGAGTGTCATTTTTTCTGCAGCCAAAGAGGTGCCGGGGGTTGGGCAAGGCCATCTGGGGAGGCGGGGCTGATGGCGAGTGGGCGGGGATATACGGGATGGGCGGGGCCAGGGAGGCCTTGTAAGACCCTTGGGCCGCTGATGGTCTGGAGCCTGAGGCTCCAGGTGAGACCTGGAGGATTCGCCTTGCTGTTGGGGTTGGACAGGGGCCAGCCCCGAGATCAGACTCCTTTCTGGGCCAGATCACCTCACCAGGCCCAAGCGGTCTCAGTATCTACGATAACTGGATCCGATACACCAACCGAAGCAGCCCAGTGTACGGCCTGATCCCCAGGTAAGAGCTGGAGCCGGAAGGCCCCGCCCACAGCCAGGTGGGCGGCCCTGCGTCCTGCAACACTGCCCCTTTCCTTTCTTTTCCTTAGTATGGGCACATTGGGTGCCGGCAGCGACTACGCACCCTTCATACACTTTCTGGGCATCTCTTCCATGGACATCGCCTACACTTACGACCGAGTGAGCAGACACGCCCAGACCCTCCATTCCCACAGGCTGGTCTAGTGCTGACTCAGTAGCAGTAATACCCAGGCCAAGTTTCTGAACCTTGGGGCCGGGGATTTAGCTCAGTGGTTCTGGCATTTGCCTGGCAAGCGCAAGGTCCTGAGTTCAATCTCTGGTACCACATATCACAATGGCGGGCGTGGTGGCTCACGCCTGTAATCCCAGCACTCGGGAGGCAGAAGCAGGAGGATTGTTGTGAGTTCAAGGCTGGCCTGAGCTACACAGTGAGTTCAGGGCCAGTCTGAACTACAAAGTCAGATATTGTCTAAGAAAAAGAGAGAGAGAAAAGTTTCTGAACCTCTGTGATCATCTTCCTTTATCACATAATTGTAAGATGCACTATCATGTTATGCTTTACTTAGGAAGAAATACACCTGCTACCAATCATAGGATGATAATTGCTATAAGAAACACTGAGATCTTAAAATATTTTAATATTTTAAAATTTTATCTTAGCGTTTAATAAACAAGGGTGTGAAAGGCAGGTTGAGAGATTGGCATGGGTTACAGTGTGATGAGCGTTCCAGTGTGCCCAGCTGGTGTACCTGTTTGATGCTCCCCCAAACCCTTTCTCCTCCTTGTGGTCATACTGCCTCTTGGTTGTGGAGCTGGGATTAAAGTCCTCCTGACTCCAAAGTGTCATCTTCCTATGAAGGTACTGAACCAAGCTTTACCTTATTCAGCTACGTGATGCCAGGCAGGCTAATCTGAGCCTGTCTCCTCTTCTGTGAGGTGGAAATTCTAGGGACCTCCTCATGGATGTGCCAAGGACTCAGTGAGATGATGTCTACAGTGTGGCTCCCTGTGGGCACATCTTCCATCTCCTATCCCAAGTCTGTCACCTCTGTGTTTTGTTCCCTCAGAGTAGGACCTCAGCCCGCATTTACCCCACCTACCACACAGCCTTTGACACCTTGGAATATGTGGAGAAGTTCGTAGACCCTGGTGAGGAGGAAGCAAGGGGTATCCTGAGACCGCCCAAGGAGGATGGCCTGTAGGCCTATCCTGGCCTTTTTGTCGTCCTGCAGATTTCAGCAGCCACCAAGCTGTGGCCCGGATGGCAGGAAGTGTACTTCTTCGGCTCAGTGACAGCCTCTTCCTGCCCCTCAAAATCAGTGACTACAGCGAAACCCTCCGCAGCTTCCTGCAGGCTGCCCAGCAAGACCTTGGGGCCCTCCTGGAACAGCACGGCATCAGCCTGGGTATGACACACCCCCCCCCCCACAGACCTGGGCAGCCCTGATCCCCAGTGCTAAGCCAGTGAGTGAGTGTTCTCTTCAGGGCCGCTGGTGACTGCCGTGGAGAAGTTTGAGGCAGCAGCCACAGACCTGGGCCAGCACATATCAGACCTGCAGAAGGGCAGCCCTGAGTAAGCAACAGGAGCAGGCAGGCGTCAGGGAGGGCAGACAGGTGCTGCGTGCTCCTGGGTGACAGGTAGGTCCTGCCTCCTCCAGCCCCCTGCAGGTCCGGATGGTCAACGACCAGCTGATGCTCCTGGAACGGACATTCCTGAACCCACGCGCCTTCCCTGAGGAACGCTACTACAGGTGAGCCTGTCCCAAAGCTGCTGAGGTGCGGCTGGAGGGCGGCTGCCTGCCTGAGGGATATCAGGTGTGTTTTAGAGCACAGTTCAGCTGCTCAGACAGTTAAGGAGAGCGAAGCTCAGAGAAGGCAGGTTCCCTGGTCACAGCTGGGGCGAAAGCCTCCCTGTCCTCCCAGAACCGCTGCAGTAAGCCCCACGGTCAGAGACAGGTGGGAGGGACTTCTGTGCCTGGCCAGGCATGGGAGCTGAATGAGTCCTTAAACCTCATCCTTAGGGGCCGGGGATTTAGCTCAGTGGTTCCTGCACCTGCCTTGCAAGCGCAAGGGCCCGGATTCAGTCCCCAGTAACCACATAACAATACTGGGCCTGGAGACTCACCCCAGCAGCAATCAGTACCACGTACCACAGTGCCGGGAGTGGTGGCTCACGCCTGTCATCTCAGCACTCGGGAGGCAGAGGCAGGAGGATTGCTGTGATGTGAGTTTGAGGTTGAGCTCAGGGCCAGCCTGAACTACAAAGCGAGACCCTGTCTCAAAAAAAAAAACCCTCATCCTGCCCCTTTTCTCATCAGCCATGTACTCTGGGCGCCGCAGACGGGCTCTGTTGCCACATTCCCTGGCCTGGCCAATGCCTGCTCCAGGGCCACCAACACCGACCATGGATCTGAAGAATGGGCAGAGGTGCACAGGCAGCTTAGCATTGTGGTGGCAGCCCTGGAGGGTGCAGCAGCCACCTTGAGGCCTGTGGATGACCTCTGACCCCAACCTTTCTTTCCTACACTTTGACCACCTGTTTTTTGTTTTCATGGGGGTGTTTTCCCCGAGGCCAGGGGTAGACATAAGAACGGGATCCTCTCAAGCTTCCACGGCAACAGGTGGGGGTTCCACTTGATGAGTTTCACTTTTCGTGATCAGACAGATAGATGGGTGATGGGAATTGAATGGAAAGGCAGGGAACTGCTTGGTGGGTAAGATGGGATACATAAGGCCAGCCCTAGATACCAACTCAGAGACATCAGTCCACCCCTCTGGCATCAGCAAGTAAACTGAGGCCAGAGTGGACAGGACCTTGCCACATCCGCTTTTCCTTCCCCTCATATTTAGTGTCTCATCACCTATCTACACACATCACGTAAATAAAGTCCACTGATTAGTCCGTATAAAATAAGTTCCTTTTATTGTATGGGAACCATAAAAACAGAAACTTAATTGCTGTGACGCAGTCCTCTTGGAGAGGCACATCCCCCATACATGGGGGACACTGGTCTGTGTACCACTTCATCTTCCTTCTCCGTCATAACCACCTCCTCCAGGGTGCGTCCTTGGAGCTTGCTCCCCACTAACGCATGGCAGGTTCCCGCAGGCGGCAGCCCTTCCTCAGCATAGTGACCTCTCAGGAACACAACCCTCTCCTCTCCGTCCAAGGGCAGCCTGTGGGCCTGGCACAAGTCTCGCGCTTCATGGAGGCCATCCAGGGCCAGCAGACGGACCACGAAGCCCAGAGGCAGAGCCTGACCTTTGGGGGTGCTCAGGGCACGAGTGAGGCGGGCCAGGGCGAGGCGACGGGCATGGCCCACATGGCCCTGCACAGCACAGCTCTGTAGGTAGGGCAGAGTCCGGATCAGGCGGAACAGGCGGGCAGTGTTGCCCTCTCGGAAGGCGGAATCCACAGCAAGGGCCACACGCAGGGCTGGGGAGGCACGGAGGGTGGCAGGCAGCTGCAGAACCTCGCACAGGGCTTCCGTGGAGCCTGAGGATGGGAAGCTGGCTTGAGGATTCCGGCGCCCTCTTCAATTCCCTCCTGCCCCAGCTGCCAGCTTGGGAGCTGGCTCTACCTTATCTGTCTGCTAGAGAAGGCTACTTCTTGGAGGAGACTCTACTTGGCTTCTTTTCCAGGAAATCAGACATTGTAACCTTGGGCCACTTTTGTTCGGCTATGGTGAGGGTTTTTTTTGTTGTTGTTGGGGGGAGGAATTGCCTTCACATTGGGTTTTTTTGAGATAGGGTCTCACTTTGTAGTTCTGGCTGCTCCTAAACTCAGCCTTGAACTCAGCAATCCTTCTACCTCTGCCTGTAAGTGCTGGGATTACAGGCGTGAGCCATCACGCCCGGCATTATGGTATATGGTACTGATTGCTGGTGGGCATGAATCACCATGTCCTGCATTGTTGTTATATGTGGTTATGGAGATGGAACTCGGGACCTTGTGCTTGCAAGGCAGGTGCCGGAAACCACATTACTTTTTTATTTTTTGAGACAGGGTCTTGCTTTGTAGTTCAGGCTGGCCCCGAGCTCACTATGTAGCCCAGGCAAGCCTGGAATTCACAGCAATCCTTCTGCCTCTGCCTCCCAAGGGCTGGGATTACAGAAGTGAGCCACCATGCCTGGCCCACATTGTTTGTTTGTTTTCTTGTGTAGTTCAGACCGGTCCTGAACTCACTATGTAGCTTAGGCAGGCCTCAGACTCACAGCAATCCTCCTGCCTCTGCCTCCTGAGAGCTGGGATTACAGGTGTGAGCCACCACTCCTGACTCCACTGCCTTCACATCCCCAGGCCTTTTATTTTGAGGAAAGATTTTGCCAAATCACTAAATTGCCTACACTGGACTTGAACTTTAGATTCTGCAGCCTCAGCCTTCCAGTGTGGTGGAGTTACAGACGTGTATTACACCCCAGGGGAATGGTGAGAGATTTTCAATCTTTATCCTTCCTCTGCCTCCACTGTCCTCATGGGGGGCTCCCCATCCCCACATTGCAAGGACCCGACTCACCCAAGTTATAGAGCAGAAAGAGACCCTGGAAGGTGGCCTGGCGCGGGTACGGCCCTGAGCTCTGTGCGTAGCAGCGCCGTAGAGATCCAAAGCTCTCCTGCACCTGGGTCTGCAACAGCGCGGTGTCCACCTGGCCGTGCCTCTCCACCGGCCCGAGCCAAGCCACCACGGCCAGAAGCGTGGCCAGCGCGGCTTCCAGCACCACTGCCGCGTCGGCGTGGTTGGCGCCCTGCAGGGCCAGGTCCAGCCGCACAGCGCGCAGGCGGTCGGCCACGAAGCTGGCCACCTCGGCGCGCGGCGTGCCGGCGCCGTCCTCTACTTGGCTGGCTAGGTAGCGCACGGTGGCCAGAAGCACGGAGGGCGGGCGCAGCTGGCTGGGCGGGGGCGGAGGCTTGCCGGCGGCCGGCCGGCGGTACTCCTTCACCGCGCGCTGCGAGTCTGTGCGCGGCGGGCCCTCGCGGCACCCCGGCGCCACCTCCAAGCGGTGCAGGCGGCGCTCCCTTTCGCGCTCGGCGCGTTCAGCGGCCGGGCACATATCCGGGCAGATACCCAGGGGTAGCTCACAGCCCGGCATGGGTGGGCTTCAAGAAAGTGGGTGGGCACTCAGCATCCCGGACCGAACGCCCAATTCTTCCGAAGCCCACCAGGCGAGAGAGGTGGGGCCGAGGCCAGGCTGCTTGACAGCTCAAGCCCAGCCTCTGGTCCTCGTCGCCCTCTTGACCAGACACGGGTGAGTGAGTCTCCCAGGGCGAAAAGGTGTGCAGGCCACACGCCCACCCACTTCCTTGAGTTCAACTGAAGATTTTCGCTAGCTCCCCACAATGCACCGGGTTGTAGTTCCCTCCGCAACCAATCGCTGGATGAGGGGCGGGGGCAATTATAGGCCACGCCCTCCCAGCCGTGGTGCGCTTTAGCCTCTGGAGCTGTGGTTTGTTTCTTCTATTTCTTGGGTTCTTTCTTGTGTGTGTGTAAGTTTGTGGTCTGGAAATTGTCTCCAGGGCTTTTGCACTGAGTTATATTCCACAACTCTCTTACGTTTTGAGATAGGGTCTCCCCAGATTGTTCAGGATAGGTTTGAATTTTTTTTCCCCCAATACAGGGTCAGGGAGGGGTGTCGAACTCAGACTCTGGTGCTTCCACAGTAGTTGTGGTACCAGTTTGAGCTAAATCTCCGGCCCTGGGGATAGTTTTGAATTTGTGATCCTCTGGTCTCAGCCTCTGAGTGGTAGGATTACAGGTGTGCACTGCCACGCCTGATGTAGTTTTTTCTTATCCCCGTCACCCAAAAGAATGAACATATTGGCCTACCTTCTGTACTGCTTCTCTGAAGATAACTCTTTCAAGAGCAGAGGTCAATAAACTTTTTTCTGCAGAGCCAGGCTGAAAATCTTCTGGGACTTGCAGGTCTCAACTACTCAACTTTGGTTGTAGCATGAAAGCAGCAACAGAGTATTACGCAAATAAACCTGGTTGTGTTCTGACATTTTTATTCATAGATACTTAAATTTCATGTAATTTTCACTTATCACAGAATTTTCTTTTTTCTCTCCCAACCATTAAAAAATGTAAAAAATATTCTAGCTTATGCGTCTTACAAAAAAAAGGCAGTGGGCCAGATCTGACTGTATGCTGCAGCTTGGAGACCACAGTTCTGGGCTGGGAACAAACAGGTTAGCAGCTGGCACTGCTGCTGACACAGATAGGGACAGGATTGGAAGTGTAGGTCTGCGATTCCAAGGAGCCGGGCAGGGAAGGAGCTGAAAGGTCATTATTTTCCTCATTCTTGGTCCAGTTACA
The DNA here is from genome assembly GCA_004026965.1 of Petromus typicus. NCBI lineage: Eukaryota > Metazoa > Chordata > Mammalia > Rodentia > Petromuridae > Petromus > Petromus typicus. Next base: position 15,781 of record PVIR01010142.1, read on the forward strand.
CACAGAAATGGCCCCTAGGGCTACAAGATCATGAGGGAGGTCAGGCCCTGGGGACAGGAGAAGGGAGGCTGGCAGTGATGGAGCTGCAGTCCGCGGAGGGCTGCCCCTTCTCAGGGTGGCAGCTGGGACACATGCAGGCGCAAGATCTCCTCTGCTCGCTGCAAGTACTCAGCTGCTTTCTTCTTCACCCCTTCCCGGCGGGCAGGGGACGGGTCACCTGTGGAAAGAGCATAGCTCAGCTGAAGAACCTGGCGCGGCTCCTTCAGAATCCTGGCTCAGACCCTTGAGGCTCACAGAGCATTGCCATGTGCCCCTTCCCTGGAACCTGGTGTCTTTTCTCCCACTGAGACCATAAGAAGTTAAAAAAGATTCCTCCAAGGTTACGTGGCTGGCCACTGAGGGCCAGGGGCTCCTAGCTCAGTAACCCCTTTGTGGCCCTCTGTAATCTCCCTGCGCCATCTGGGGCTCAGGGCCTGGCCCTCTGCCCTCCACTTCCCACTTACTGGACACTCCCCGAAGCAGAATGTGCACGCCATCTCGGTAGGCCTGCAGGGCAGCTGGGTAGGCACCTGCCTTCTCATCCCGAAGGGCCTGGGTGATGATCTCTGTGGCCTGACTCAGGTAGGCAGGGGTCGGCCCTCTTTCTTCATCCTCTTCCTGTCCTCCTGGTTCCCAGGGTTCCTGGTGCAGCCTTTTGGACTCTACTTCCATGGCTGCCAGCTCACCTACATGGGTAGGGCTGGGGCTCGCACCTCCTGCAGTCAGACAGGGAGGACTCAGAATAGATTGGGCATTCCTTTCTCTCTGCCCACTGCCAACCCCACTGCCAAACATCTCTGTCCCATCAGGGTGCCATCTGTCCCCAGCGGAAGGGAGCAAAGCTTGGACAATCTAGAAGTCACTTTTGTATAGCAAACTAGCTACTACCTCTTTGGTTGGTGGTGTTGAAGGACTTTTGGAAATTCAGTCTTATCTTCCTAATTCTTTCTTTAGTTTTTGAGCTCTGAGTCACTGCTCCTATTTCCAGTTGGCCTAGACATTCAAGAAATTCCACTGCAAAGTTCAATTTAAGGATGGCAAATCACCTACAAAGGTAGAAACACTCCAAGCCTCAGAATAATCTCAGAACAATGAATTCAGGTAATCTCAAGTGTTTTTTGAGATAGGCTCTTGCCATGTATTCCAAGCCCAGAGCTCACTATGCAGTCCAGCCTAGCCTCAAACTTGTGATGATCCTCCTGCCTCAGCCTCCTGAGTGCTCAGATTATAGGTGTGCGACACAACACCCAGCTCAGTGTTTTTTTTTTTTTTTTTGCAGTGCTAGGAATGGAACCTGGGGCTTCACAAATGCTAAGAGCTCTACCACCAAGTTATACCCCACCTCCTCAAGGCTTTTTCGAGATCTTGTACTTTCTTCTGATGACCCTAATGAGGAGCTCATAATACTCCCAGGTCTGGCTCAGAGGTGGCCAGACATCTCTCTGGCAGCTTGCCCAGAGAGTTTTTTGTTAAAGAGGCCTTTGACGCAACATGCAGGAGCCAGAGCTCCTGGGGAGCGGAGTGGGCAGCTCTCCAGCTCCACCAAGTGGAGACCAAGCGCCCCCTGCAGGCGGACAAGAGGAAGCTCCCTCCCAGGTGAGTCTAAATCCTCCAGGGTTGCTCTGGAGCAGTGAGCTTGAGTTGAGCAGCCCTCCCTGCCCGAGTGCAGGAGCCTCCAGCAGAGGGGACAAGGACCTGGAAATTTTCCGTGCGCAGAGACTGACTCATGGGCGCTGCCTGGAAGTCTCATAAAACTCTCCCTACTGGGCTCCACAGAGGGCTCAGCTGGGCAAGGACTGAGTGTCTGGATACTTGTCACTCACAGGTCAGGTACGGCAGCCCGTGACGGTGTCTGCAAACCCTTCTTCCCTCCTCAACCCTGAAGAGGGAAGCAGAGAGGAAGCAGAGCAAAGAAAGCAGCCAGGGGCTGGGACATAGCTCAGGAGTCATGTACTTCCCTGGATGTGTCCCTGGATTCCATCCCCAGAGCAGAGATGAAGAAGATGAAGACAGAGAAGGAGAAGGAAGAAGAGGAAGGAGGAGGAGGAGGAAGGGAAGGATGATGAAAATGACAAGAAGAAAGGAAAAGCAGCCCAGGTGTGGGGTTGTACCGAGCTGAAGCAGAAGGATCACTTGAGCCCATGAGTTTGAAGCTGGCATGGGCAACTTAGGGAGACTGTCTAAAAAAAGAGGCCTGGGGGGCAGGGAGTTAGCTCAGTGGTTCCGGCGCCTGTCTTGCAAGCGCAAGGACCCGGGTTCGATTCCCCAGTAACCCCCATACTGGGTGTGGAGACTCACCCCAGCAGCAACTAGTACAACATACCACAGTGCCGGGCGTGGTGGCTCACGCCTGTAACCCCAGCACTCGCGAGGCAGAGGCAGGAGGATTGCTGTGATGTGAGTTGGAGGCTGAGCTCAGGGCCAGCCTGAACTACAAAGTGAGACCCTGTCTCAAAAAACCCAAAACCCACCCCCCTCAAAATAAAAGAGGCCTGGGGTGTAAGTCAGTGACAGAACGCTGCCCAGGCATGCACAAGCCCCTGGGTAAAAGGCTGCTCCTCACATCCGGTCACCAGGGCCTGGAGCTGGGCCGCTGGTCAGACCTGATGCTGTTTGGACTGGCCAGGTTTTCCTGTCCCTGTGTTGATATTTTTTATTTCTGAAACTGAAAGGAAAGCTGAGGGGGGTGGGGTGGGGAGCGGGGAAAGTGGGATGGGACAAAAGGGCTTATAAACACTCTAGAAGAATAAAAAACATAGCTGATGTCAACTGCTTTAATATCTGGGTTGTAGTGATAGTGTAAATTTGGTATATTTCAGACTGAAAAATCCAAGTCTCTGCACTGGGGACCTTCATATGCACAGGGAAGTGTATCTGTCTCTGGTAACCGCCAGGCTCTTCCCAAGGCTGCAGTCCAAACCTCCCAGAGCCACGCGGCGCTGCTCTGCCAGGGTGTTCTCAGAAGGGGGACCCGCCTTGGAAACGGTGCAGTTCCCTCTACCACACTCACCATACGGAGCGCCTGGATCACTGAGTACCAGCCGTGGGAAGAGGCTGCAGAACCCCAGGAACGAGCTTCTGCTGTTACCCAGAGCAGCCCACTGCCTCTGGGCAGTGTTGCCAAGGGGCACCTTTCCCAGATTTACACAGGTGCCGCTCAGGCTGGTGGGGCCCAGCCTCCCTCCCTGGCCCTGGGGAGTACCTGCCCCAGCCTCTGCTCTGGGCACCTCCACTGGTTACCTTCCTTGGAGAAGGGGTCAAAAAGGGCAAGCTCGGCCGCGGAGAGGGGACCCCTGGCAGGGGAGTCTGAAGCCTCCTCCACGCTGCCACAGCAAAAGAGGAGATCCAGGGCCTCCTGTGCAGGGCTGGATGGTGGGGGGTCCGCTGAGGAGAGACCAGCAGGAATATGAGTGCTGTACTTACCGCCCAGCTTTCAAACGGGAATCACCTTCTCGCTATGTCCACCAGCAACAAGACAAGCCTATTATTAGGATTTATACCCATTTTACAGCTCAAGAAACTGAGGCCCACAGAAGGAAAATAACCCACCCAAAGTTCTTCGGTGAGTAAATGGCAGAGCTGAGTCTAGGTTTTTCACTGAGATTCCTCAGGAGGGAGTGTGACCCCCACATCCCACCTGGGACACCCCCCACTCTGTTCTGGGTCCCTCCACCGCTCCGATGTACCTGGCACCTCCAACTCTTCCATGCCCCTCCTTTCTGAGGGGAGCGGCTGGGGGAGCCGGGGATCATCAAGGGGTGGTGTGGGGATCAGAGGAGGTGGCAGAATGTGCAGGTCCTGGGCCACTTCCACAGGCCGCGTCACCTCTCCACCCTGCACGAGACAGAGGTCAACAGGGGATGTCAGGGGTGCAGTGCAGCGGCCAGGCTCCCTGGGTGGAGGGGCAGCGGGGGCGGTGCTCGTACCCGGAAGAACTCCTTGAGTTGGGGGCTGTTGTTGAGCGCGGGGATGTGCACGGTGAAGCGAAGCAAATCCTCAGCCGCCTTTCGCCGCTCCTCAATCACCGAGGCTTCGAACCGGCCTGTGGTTGTCCCGGAAAAGTGAGCGACAGTGACCACAGTGACCTGCCTGTGCTGCTTCTGCCTGAGGGCTCTGGGCAGCGCTGCTCGCTCCCTCTCTCCCTCCAGCCTGCCCTGGCTCCTCCGGAAGAGACCCATGTCCTTATCCATTCCCGCGGCAAGGGCTGACTGGGCACCTCTGGACTCGGTTCAGGGACGTGCGAGAGAGGAGTGTGGCCTCTCCCCTCAGGGATTTCACGTCACAATCACTTCAGCGGGCTTTGATGGAATGATGAGGACAGGACAGGACAGGAAGACTCCAAGTGTGGAAGGAACTGGCCTGAGGCCACAGAGCAAGCAGCGGTCTCACTGTTCAGTGCCAGGGATCCTGCAGAGTATCAACTCTACCGTGTTCACTGGCACTGCCAGCGCCAGAACCTGCTATTTTCTCCCCTCGCCAGGCATCAACTGCCAGCTGCAACCATTCACCTTGCTTCAAGACCATCTTGTGTGAGTCCTGGACTCGTGCAATTACAGGATTAACGGTTAATGGGTTATTTTGAGAGCGAGTGTGCTATGAAAGTCAGTCTGGTGAGGTTTCTCACGTGCCCCTGCCTCTGTGGCCATGTGATGCCCTGCACCTCTTGGGTCTCAGGAAGAAGGCCAGCACCAGATGCTGCCCCTAGACTCTGGACCAGAACCACATGCCAAAATAAACCGCTTTTCTTTACAGATTCCCCAGTCTGTGGCATTGTGTTGTTATAACTGCAAATGGACGAAGACAGAGGTCAGGGCCCTTGACCTTGCTAAGCCTCAGTTTTCTCATTTTAAAAATGGGGCTAGTGGGCCAGGTATTTAGCTCAGTGGTTCTGGCATCTACCTGGCAAGCACAAGGAACTGAGTTCAATCCCTGGCACCACATACCACAATGCTGGGTGTGGTGGTTCAGCCTGTAATACCAGCACTTGGGAGGCAGAGGCAGGAGGATTGCTGTGAGTTCAAGGCTGGCCTGGGCTACATAGTGAGTTCAGGGCCAGCCTGATCTGCAAAGCGAGACCCTGTCCCCACCCCTCAAAAAATGGGGCTAGTAAAGCTAAGATGTTCGGACTGAGATGTAGCACAGCAGCGCAGTGCCTCCCTGGCAAGCGTGATGCTGAGTTCAATTCCCAGTACCAAAAACAACAACAAAGAATACTGAAGTCCTAACACACCATAGGGGTCAAGCTGCTCTGGGCCCCATCTATCAAATACCTCCATCTCGGGAGGGCCTGTCCAAATCTCCACTGTAGCTTTGCTCAGAGTTCCAGGCCCCCTTTTCCAGCCTCACTGCCTGAGGTCCCTTGCCCAGCCTCTCCTCGTGTTGGACCTGAGGGCTTAGCTCTGACACTCACCGAACACCTGGGCACGGGGGAAGGCTGGGAATTCCTCCAGGCGGCGGAAGAGGTTACGGTGGGTGTAGGCCAGGTCCCCATGCAGCTTGCGGAAGTCACTGTACCGCTTCCAGACCACCACCTACAAGGGGATGTGAGGCCAGAGGGTGGCAAGCACCTTCTCAAGCCTAGTTGCACCCAGTCTGGGAGAAGAGGGGGTCAGGGAGGGGGGCCAGGCTCCTCCCAGATACCAGCTTCCTGTTTCCAGACCCAAAACTGGGGGACAGTTCCCTCCCTCACAGAAGTCTCACCTCTTTGATATCCTCAGGGTCTTTCTTTGAGATGAACTGAGAAAGAAAAAGCAAGAACCAGGTGAGATGGAGGCTGACATCAGACCCCCATCGTCCTGTGATAGCTGATGAAGGCCCAGGGCCCTCCCATCCCCCCTCAAAGGGACAGCGCCCTTTGGTATCAAGGCATGCTAGCTTTAAGGCTTTGAGTGCAATTTGGAGCAACTTTTCTACTGTGCACCTCAGGGTCTCAATCTGTTACACAGATGGAGTCATAAAGGCCTGTCTAGACTGCTCTATCCTAACTTCTACCCTTCTTCCTTTAAAAAGCTAAGTGCTTGCATTTCCTAAAACCACAGAATACCAGGTCTCCAAGGAAATAAGACCTGTCTGGGTGGCAAGTCCTTCCCTCCTGGAGGACCCAAAAGCTGCCACTGGGGTTGGCCACCCTAGAAGAGTAGACCTGGGTTTTACTTGAAAGAAGACTCGGTTTTCCTTAAGCTATTTTCCTGATAACATTAAAATCATGGCCTACAAGCGTGGAGTACTTGGAGGTTTGCAAAACAGTGCTTCTCCTAATCCCAATGAGGCAGAAGTGAAGAGCAAGGCTGTTTAAAAGAACATGGGGGCCCAGACTAGAACATGCGCCAAGAAGGTTGATGGATTACTAGAACTAAAACCCTGGCCTTGGCTTTTGACAGTTAAAAAAAAAAAACTGGTTAGACATGGTAGCTCATGCCTGTAATCTCAGCACTTTGGAAGGTTGAGGCAGGACGGCTGTGCTAGTCTGAGAACAGCACGGGCCTATAGCCAGTTCAAGGCCAGCCCAAATTACATAGTGAGATGTCTCAAAAAAAAAAGGTAAACTAAACAAAAAATATTTTCTGCCAAGCATTCCCAGAGACCTTTTCCTCTCTTTGGAGGCTGCCTTTTTTTTTTTTTTTTTTTTTGAGACAGGGTCTGCTCTGTAGTTCAGGCTGGCCCTGAACTCACTATGCAGTCCAGGCTGGCCTTGAACTTGGAGAAATCCTCTTACCTTTGCCTCCTGAGTACTGGGATTACAGCCATGAGACACCATGCTTGGCACTGTGATATGAGGTACCGGGAATCGAACTCCGACTCTCGTGCTTGCCAGGCAGATGCTGGAACCACTGAGCTAAAACCCCGGCCAGAGGCTGCCATTTTTACCAGTTCCTGAATATTATTCTACAGATACTTTATACTGCTTTATTTTTAATTTTTTTCCACGGTTCCCTCCATATCTCTCTATATTACAAGCTTTCAATACTTTTGTTTCTGTTTTTTGAGACAGGGTTGCAAATTGAGCTTACAATATTATTCCAAACATCGATTCTGGCTTTTATCTACTGACTTCCTGTGATGATCTTGAAGTTGGAGTCATACTCAAGTCCTTTCAGAAGTTTATGAATTTCGAAAGCTACAGATCTGTATTATTTTTAATTAAAAGTAATTAAAGTTTTTAAAGCGCTTTTGCTTAACCATGAAACAAGTCAAAAACCTAAACTTTTTCCAAGAGATTGCAGAACTAATGTTTGAGTTAAGGCCGAGTTTTCATATTAGCGCAGAGAAATCCTTGGACCGACGCCCAGACACCACAAGCCAGGAAGCTGGGGCTAGGTGAAAAGCACACTTCTAAAAGAGGGAAAAAAAAAAAAACCCACCACCAAAACCCTATCCTACCGTAGCACCGCCCCCTGATGGCGCCGGTGAGGGGGACGCTCCTCCCTCAGGATCCCCTTAAAGGGGAAATACATTGCTGTCGTCTAAAAAGGGAGATTTCTGCGGCGCCTAGCCTTAAGGTAAGTCTACTTACCGGCCAGTCCACTTAAAAGGGTAAGGCCCTCTCTGGGGCCCACCTCACCTGCGCAGTGACTTTGTACTCAGTGTAGCCCTTGGGGTGGGTCCTGGGGTCGGAGACACTGTAGTGTCGCAGGAAGTCATCCTTCGGCCGGCGAGACATGACGGCCTAGGGGAGCAGCGCTGACCCCGGAGCGAGCGCCGCCCCCGCCCCTCAGGTTCAGCCTCCGCCCAGCCTCCGCCCCGCCCGGGCCTGCGCCCTGCTTCATCGGCCCAGGGAACAGGTCTCAAATGACAATGCCGGGTTTTTTTCCCCTCCGCCCGCGTGGCTAAGGGAGCGTCTGAAAAGTTCCTTGTTGTTGGTAAAACGTAAACTTAGGTCATTTGGGAGGGTGGAGAAGTTCTGGCCACATTTTTCAGGCCTAGAGACCCATGTTATCCCAGCGTAAACCCTCCTCACACACTTCCAGATGACTTCTCCCCTACTTTACTTCCTTCCATCCACATAATTTTTAAAAATTTATTCATTTATTATTTTTGGACTGGGACATCCTGTTGCCTGGGTTGACCTTGAACTCTAGGGCTCAAGCGGTCCTCCCGCCGGCCTCAGGCTGACATCCTTGTTTTAAAAGTGGGGGCCACACTGACATGGTCAAGATCAGGGAGAAAGGAATCCAAGTCTGCCTTAATACACCCAACCTCCCCAAACCCTAGTAAGCCCCTCTTGAAAATTCCCGTTCTGACCTGCCATATTTTTTGGTGGAGATGTGACAGCTGCCAATCAAACAGCTCCTGTCGCGCCCACATTTCTTGAACTGTAGCATGAAGCAGAGCTGCACTTTGCCCATTCGTGATTTCTATCCGAATCAAGCAAAGGAACCCTCAAGGAATCGGTGACAATAAAATCTGTGGGAGCAAACCTTTTTCTTTTTCTCTTAGCACACATTTCCAATATCTAACGAATGCATTCATCATTGAGTATGAAGCTTTTTCTTACTGGATTTGCTGCCAGAACACCAAGTCCATGCTACCAGCAATCCATCTAGAATCAGGGAGGATGGGTACACGAACTTCTGAAGCCAGGTGTGGGGGCATGCCTATAATTTTAGCATTGGGGAGGCCAAGGCAGGAAGATAGCAGCATGCCTGAGCCAGCCTGAACTATCTGACTGTCTTAAAAAAGAGAGGAGTAGAGGGAGAAAAGAAAAGAACCACTGAAAAGTTTGAGGCTTCTGAGATAGAAAAGGGCCCCTTCAAGTGTGCGATTATCTGACAGCCAAATGTGAGCCTGGCTGGTATCTTCACTGATATGTCTCTGTGGGAAAAAAAAAATTTTTTTTGTTTTGTCTTTTGAGACAGAGTCTCACTATGTAGTCCAGACTGGTCTTGAACTTGTGGCCATCCTCCTACCTCAGCCTCCTGATTGCTGGGATTATAGGTATGTGGTACCACCCTTGGCTTTCTATGAAAAACTGAGACCAACAAATATTATCTATTAGTGATGCTCTGGAAGACAGACTTTGTAACCCTGATTACAGGCTCCTCTCAGGCTGACTTTGAGGGCCAACCTATGCTTGAACTCACAGCAGTCCTCCTGCCCCTGCCTCTCCATGCAGAGATTCTAGGTGTGGGCCATCAGGCCCGGCCTGCGGCACCTTTTCTTTCGTGAAGCCCCTCTGCCGTCCTGTTTTGGTTGGAGCCAGGTGAGTGTGGACTGGAACATCAGCCAAAATAAAACATGCTTACTAAGGTATCAGGTATTTTGCCCCAGCAGTGAGGAAGTGACTAAGTCGGGGTGCGCCACACTTGATTGCTGGCATTAACAGGCAGGATTCTGCTGGGGATCACAGGGACCAGCCAGCGAGGTCCAGGCCTACACTAGGAAAAACTACCACCCTAGCATGGCTGCAACTATAAGTTTTGAGAGTGTGGCCAATATGCTAGAGCAAGGGCTCCAGTGTCTTGGTTTAGGGGAAAGTCAGTCATGAAAAGGTGACAGAGACCACTGCAGGGATGGAGGACAGACAAACTCCTGGGCCCTTCCCTGTTCCCCACTTAAATCATGATTTATCTTTTGTTCCAAGACAGGGGCTGGACATGATGGCACAGGCCTGTAATCCCAGCATTCCATTCAGGAGGCTGATGCAGGAGGATTAAAAAAAAAAGAAAAAAAAAGGATCAACAGAAACTTTAAAGTGGTTTTCCTAAAAACTATGATTCTTGCACCTGCTTGTAACCCTAGCACCTGGGACTCTAAGGGAGGAGGGTTGCTGTGACTTTGAGGTCAGCCTGGGATACATAGTGAGTTTAAGACCAACCTGAACTATATACAGCAACAGCTTATCTCAAAAACCAACAAAACACCACGACTCGGGCCAGGGAGTTAGCTCAGTGGTTCCGGCGCCTGTCTCGCAAGCGCAAGGGCCTGGGTTCGATTCCCCGGTAACCACATAACAATACTGGGTGTGGAGACCCACACCCAGCAACAACCAGTATCACATACCACAGTGCCGGGCGTGGTGGCTCACGCCTGTAATCCCAGCACTCGGGAGGCAGAGGCAGGAGGATTGTGATGTGAGTTTGAGGCTGAGCTCAGGGCCAGCCTGAACCACAAAAGCGAGACCCTGTCTCAAAAAACCAAAAAAAACACCATGACTCTTCACTTGGGCTTACCAGTAGGTTACCATAGGTAACTAGAAATAGAACAAAAGTTGTTCTATAGAACATAAGTTGCCTTGACCTTCATTTTGTATCCCTTATTACCTCGAAACTCTGGATACAGCTATAATAATCAGAAAAACATGGTTTATTAGCCCTATTTAGGCCTATCTCATCTCATTCCAATGTGTGAGGACACCATGAAATTTACAAGGACAGGGCTGGGGATGTAGCACCATGGCGCTGTGCCTGCCTGGGAAGTACCAAGTCCTGAGTTCAATAACCGGTAGTGGAAAAAAAAAATACAGGGACATTTAGCTGTGTCCGAAAGCTCCACTGTCCCAACTTAGAGTTAGCTTGGGTCCCAGCAGAGCCTCACAGGGCTGAGACTACCCCAGGCAAACCACAAGCCATGGCACTCCTCCAGCGTGGGGGTGGGACAATGACTCATAGACCCTTGTCTTTGTGAGTGACCAGCGCCCTCCTCAGCACTCTAGAGGCAGGACCCACTGCAGAGGTCCACAGCATAGACCTCCTCGCCGGCTGCACAAAAGCTGGCTCTCGTTGGGGCAGGAGAGAAAGGGTGCTGGGTACGCGAGTGAACTGCCCTTCAGTGGAGAGATGTGGGGAAATGTTCTGCTGAGCAAGGGGAGTTCTGCACTCAGGGACCAGCAAAGGGCAAGGAAGTGGGTCTGGGCTCCTCAGAGGTCTGGGCTAGGGCAGAAAGTCTCCATGGCTCGGCGGCTGTGCAGTGGGTCCTGTCTGCGGTGTGTTGAGGAGGGCACAGGTGTGTCTTGTCCTTGCCTTATTTTCCCTTTGGCCCTTGGGCGGAGTGTACTGGGCATGCTGGGTGGCAGGTGCCCACCAGGAGGCCTGCTTGGGCTCTGGCTCCCACCCCAGCTGGGTGGGTGGCTTGGAATGAGCTGCTCAAGAGACAGCGCCCTCTAACGGGGGTGGGGGGGATGATGCTGACCAGACCACACAGGGCTTGGCTTCCCCTTCCCTGGCGCTGGAACCCAGAGCTTTACAAATGCTAGGAAAGTTCTCAACCCCCTGACCTTTTTTAGAGGCTGGGGCTAAGTTGCCTTGCTGCTCTAGAACTTGTGATTCTTCTCTAGCTTCAGGCTCGTGAGTAGCTAGGTTCCTGGTATGCGGTGTGTGCTATAGCGCCTGGCCTGTGAGGAGCATTCACACAGAGCTGTGGCCCCGCAGAGACTCAGGTGATGTCCAACCCTCAGCAGGTGAAGACAGACACCCATCACTCTTGCGGCTTGGACCAAGACCTGCGGGTGGCCTGCCTCAGAGCGCCCCGTGGCCTTCAGGACAGGCCCTAGCTACCCATGCCTGATGTGGCTAACTGCCCTCCCTCTTCCCACACACCTCCTGTGCCCAAGGCTGTGCCCCTCCACATTTCCCAGGAGCACTTTCTCTGCATTCCTCTGCTTGAACTGTGATACTCCATACAGTTGTGAAGTTGTCCGCCGCACAAGGTTGCCTGGCTGCAATGGCGAGTTGGGAGCTGAATTTCAGTCTAGTTCTATTCAATAACCTCCAAGTCCCAGTCCTGGGCTGCGTCCCTTTCCCTAACTGCCATCCACGAACTGTCCTCCTACGTTCTACCTAGACACCTCCGTGGCTCCTTCACTCAGGAACTTAGCATCACCTCCTCCAAGGAAGCTACCTGGCTTTTCCACATGACTAGCCACAACCTCTGCACATCTCTCTGACCTGGAAGCAGTCAGCCCCGTCCTTCCTGCCCCCGATGGTCTCTAGTGGCGGGATCACAAAGGAGCCAGGCAAGGAGTGCTTTATTCTCACGGCATCGGAGGGGAAGGAGGGTCTGCGCTAGCAGCAGCAGTGCCTCTCCCAGCCCCAGTGCTCTCCTCAGCACTGAGTAGCAGCAGCAGTAGATTCTGGGGGTGGGGGTGGGGGTGGCGTGTTAGTCCGCTGGCTGGCGCCTGTACCCTCTGGGTAGTTCGGTAAGGGCTGGGGCCTGGTCCGCGAGGTAGGGACATCTGGAGTGGCTCAGTCAGCTGTGAAGATGCGACTAGAGATGTCGTCCAGCAGCCAGTCAATGCCCACCAGCAGGTTCTCCCCGGTGACGGCGCTGCAGCCCTGGATACACCAATGGTGGCTGCGGATGGAGTCCAGCTCCAGGGCCTGGGGATGGAGAGGAGGTGGTGCCAGCCTGTGGCTCCTGCTTGCTGTGCCCATCCCGTTCCCTGGCCCTGGAAAGTGCCACTTCTCTAAGGTCACCTCATCCAGGCGCTCTTGCCTGCCCCTTGTGAGGGTTTCCACTCATCAGGGCACTCATGCTTTCCATGGCACCATGCCAGAGACACTCTGGGTGACATAAAAGGAACATGGGCTCCCAAGTGACGGCAGGACCCAGGCATTGTGCCAGGGATCCCACATATGCCATCTCATCCATTCTACTGTACCATCTGGGGATTGGGTTGGCCACTGTACATGATGAGGCTGTGGTGAGAAGGAAATGCTGGTCCATGCAAAGAGCACCACCCGGGGCGGCTCACAGTGTGTGGGCTCCCGGCGGCCCTGGAATAATCTGTCTACAGGCCCAGGCTGCGGTCACCCCTGCACCTTAGCAATCACTGAACACAGCGGGGGCTAAGAAACACTCTGGAGCGGCAGGCCTAAAGAAGCCTTGCCCTGCTCCCCAGCGAGCTGCCCCAGGGCCTGGCCTCACCTCTTGAATGGCATTAGAGGACAGTGCTCCGGGCAGGTCTTGCTTGTTGGCAAAGATGAGGAGGGTAGCTCCAGCCAGGCGCTGGGGAGAGAAGATGCAGGAGGCTGGGGCTTTGAGGTATCCTGGACCCTTGTGGACTGGCCGAGGGTATCACAGTCAAAGACCAGCCTGGGAGAGCAGCCTGGGTGTTGGGAGAGGCCCTGTGTGGGGGGCAGTGAGGCAGCCCCCCAAGTGCGTCGGTTCTGCCCTCCTCCTGCCTGTATCTCTTCCATAAGCGGGGGAGGGTGCTGGGCCTCTGCAGTTTAGACAGCACAGGTCTGAGGGCCTGGCATGCACAAGGGCTTCGTGCACAGTCTCAGCACCCTTCCACTGTTCTGCCTCCACTCCTATGACATCCACGTGTGTCTGCAGCTGGGAGGCCTTGGGGTGGGGGGGTGATACAGCGCTCTGGGCCTCCACCTGTCAGGCCTGACTCAGCATTTGACACTCAGGTCATACTGTCATACTGGGTGACCACGTGTCCCTTTGAGCTCAGGACAGCCTACGAATGCCTGTAGCTCCTGGAGAGTTACTACCAGCTCCCTCCTTCACTCAGTGAAATACAATACAGTAAACTGGACTGATCCTGGAATAGACACTAGTGAAAAAATTGGTGAAATCCAAATAAGACCTGTGGTTAAGATAACAGTAATGTGCCAGTGTTGACTTCTTCGTTTTGAGAGGTACCCCGAGGCTATGTGAGATGTTAACACCAGGCAGGTGGGGTAAAGGGCATCTGTCCCTTTTCTATAAATCCGAAATTTTACTTAGAAAGAAATGTTGGGCCCAAACGATAAATTACGAAGTCAGCTTAACTGTGTTTTCCATGTTAAGGATGTGGAAGTGGATGCTCTGAGTGATCAAGTGTCTCCCTGAGGTCACACAGTGGTCAGAGCTTTTGCACACTGGCTTTAAGTTAGCCCCCCGAAGGCCCCAGTGTAGCCCCCCCAACCTGTGTGTGTGTGTGTATATGTGTGTTACTGGGGATCTAACTCAGGAACACTGAGCTACGTTCCTAATCCTTCATATTTTTTATTTTGAAATGGTGTCTTGCTAAACTGCCTGGGCTGGGTTTAAATGTGGCAATCCTACTGCCTCAGCCTCCCAGTAGCTGGGATTATGGGCCTGTATTGCCCTGTCTGGGTTGTCTGGACCCAGTAAAGAAATGGAACCTGGATTCTGTCTTTTTGTTTTGTTGTTTCAAGTTAAGGTTTCACTAAGTAGCTCACAGTGCACCTCTCGCCTCGGGTTTATGATATTACACAGACATGTGCTCCTATGCCCGGCAAGAAACTGGGCCCCCTTTGGCATTACTCCCAGGTGTCAGGTCTTCTGGTCAGCCAAGTGTGGGTCAGAGTGGGGAGGGAGCCCCGCCCCGGCCCTCCCCCCAGCCCCGCCCCCCGGGCACCTCTTCCACCAGCAGGCCCTGCAGCTCCCTGGCGCAATCCTGCAAGCGCTGCCGGTCAGCGCTGTCCACCACCCAGATGAGGCCATCGGTGCTCTCGAAGTAGTTCCGCCAGTAGGACCGCAACGACTTCTGGCCGCCCACATCCCACACGTTCAGTTTGAACCTGGGCAGGGCAGGAGGCGTGGTCAGCTGGGACCTCTCCCCGCCAGGCCCACCCTACCAGCCCTGGGCCCCGGGAAGCCAGCTCACCCTCGGTGCTCCAGGGTCTTGATGTTGAAGCCCAGCGTTGGGGAGATGGTGTCCACGTCTTCCCCATTGAACTTCTTGAGGATGGTAGTTTTACCGGCATTGTCCAGGCCTCTGGGGCCCATTGGTTAAGGACAACAAGGCTGCATGCCCTGGTGACTTCATCTAGGGAACTAATCATTTCCTACTGTGCACCAGAGTTGAGCACAATGCATTCTGGCCCATCCCAGGCCTACCCACCAAAAGCAACTTAATTTTTGTAACGGATATAGACTGAGCACCTACTATGCGCTGGGCTCTCCAGGTGCTGGAGAACAAAGTCCTCCTATGAAGCTGCACATACTGGGGAGACTACTGTATGCAACAGAAGAGAACCAGGCAACGTCCGCTTGGCTGGCAGGGCAGATGTGGGGTGTGTCGGTGCATCTGTGTGTGTATCTCAGGCGTCAAGTCAGCTTCTGAGGTGACCTGAGCTGAGGCCTGAAATACAAGGAGGTGGCTTTTTTTTTTTTTTCCGGTGTGGTACTAAATATCGAACCTAGAACAGCTCTACCACTCAGCTATGCTCCCCAGCTCTTTCTTCTAAATTTTGAGACAGTCCTTGAATTTGCAGTCCTCCTGCCTCAGCTTCCAGAGTAGCAGGATTATAGGTGTGCACCAACACAGCTGACTGGGGACAGCTCTTTGAAGTACCACAGGAACAGCAACTATTTGGAGGCAGCCACCTTCACCTCTGCTTCTGGAATGTTCCACACCTCTGCTGCAGTGAGCAAAGGGGGTGAGCTTAGCAGGAGACACCCGTGCTCCTTGTCCTTTTGACACCAAGGGCATCTGTGGCGTAGGATGTGGGGGCAGCCCTGTGCTCAGCACCTCTTCCTGCTCACCTGACCCCAACCTGTGAAATGCGTGAAGTTATTCTGCCTGGGGCCTAAACTCAGCCCCTGAAAACCGACTGCAGATGACTGCCGACCCCCTTATCCCATCAGCCACAGCTCTGTCCCTGGACCATCCTCAACTGGCTGACAAACCCACTGCTGCCCCTTCGTCCTCACATGCAGCCACAGAATCCTCTCTCGATCCGCCTCCTGTCTAATGGTTCGATCCTTCAAAGCACATCTCAAGACAGCTGCTCACGCTCTCTGCACCTTCCGGCTTCCCGCTTTCTTACACTTGTTCATATCAGACTGTGGTTCTCACTGCTCCCCCAGGCCAGGAAGCCCCCGTCCACGGTACCTGCCCCTGACAAGGCGGAGCCTCCCCCTCACGCCCTCCTCCCAGCCCACGTCGCCGTCCCCACTCCTCCCTCAGTGAGTCTCCCCAGGTCTGCAGCTCCATTCCCACCAGCCTCCCACCAGCTCCCCTGGACACTGGTCCTTGAGCAAACCTGACATTTCTAGGACGTCCTAAAGCAGTGGTGGTGAACTTACGGCACTTATATTGTTTTTCAAAACAAAAGATGTCACTGTAGTGACCATTTCTTTCTACACCTCAGTATGGGGCTTAATTGGAATACTGGCACTTTGCAATAAAGCGGGTTTTGGGTTGCAGTTTGGGCACTCCTCTCTAAAATGTTTGCCATCACTGACCTAGTGCCACTCATCTGGCCCACAGAGCTGAGGGCTGTCGCCTCCCCCATCCCACCCCCTAGTCTTTCTTTCTGCGTCACACCAAGTGGCTCCTTATCCTTCTAACAGCTCAGACCAGGATCCCAGGGATCATCTTGGCTTCACTCTGTCTTCACACTCACCTCTGAGCTGGCAGGAACTCCTGTCACAATGTCCCCTCTTCTCTTGATCTCCCATCTTAGTCTAAATCACCACACTGTCTCAGATGCATTAGTGCAACTGCCTGACTAGTCACAATCATGGCTTCTCCTTTGCTCTGCTCCCAGAACCGGAACACCAAGCTCCCGAATTCCCAGGGAAGTGGCCCCTATCACCTCCCCTCGACACCCACTCCAGCCACATTCCACACTGCCTCAAAGACACCAACCGTGTCCCTTTCTCAGGGGCTTTGCACTGTGTCATTGCCCTCAACAGTTTATCCCTGGTTTTTTTTTTTTTTTTTTTTTTTTTGTTTTTGGGTATTTTTTTTAGGTTTTTTTGAGACAGAGTCTCGCTTTGTGGTTCAGGCTGGCCCTGAGCTCAGCCTCAAACTCACATCACAGCAATCCTCCTGCCTCTGCCTCCCGAGTGCTGGGATTACAGGCGTGAGCCACCACGCCCGGCACTGTGGTATGTGGTACTGGTTGCTGCTGGGTGTGGGTCTCCACACCCAGTACTGTTATGTGGTTAACCGGGGAATCGAACCCGGGCCCTTGCGCTTCCAAGACAGGTGCCGGAACCACTGAGCTAACTCCCCAGCTCCCTATCCCTGGTTTTGTACACGATTATCCCTCATATCTTTACCACTGGTCACTTTCTTAGCGTGGACTTCTGTGGCCATCCTGAATCATCTCTCCCATCCTACCTATTTCACTTATTTCATTATTTCCCCATCCCTGCATTACAGTATTTCCACAAAGATAGGGTGTCGTCATTTTGTGGTTTTACGACAGCACCCAGGACAGTGCTTACCTAGCACAACAAAAGCCCTCAATAAATATCTATTGAATGAGTGGCTTCTCTGGAGTTTTCTCAGAGCTTTTTAAAAACAGACATGATGCACACATAATTTCTTTCCCCAGCCCAGAGGAGGCTGCCAAAGGGCCAGTAAACCGGTTGTAGCGCCAATAAACTGGGCTCAATCGACGGGGTCCCGGGTCGCACTGCTGCCGTGGGGCAGCAGAAACCAGCAGTGGGACCGAGAGTTCACACCCTGCGCCGGGCCACACCTGGGGTTCGGATCTTAGGGCACGGGCCGGCAGGCACTCTCGGCCCGGGAGGCCAGGGGCCCACACTTCGGCTGCAGCGAGGATAATGACGTCCGAGTCCCCCGAGCCCGTCGCGCTCCCTCACATGAAGGACATCGGTGCTGCGTGGCCCTGAGGCCCTCGCCTTTGGCCTGGGGACCCGCGGCCCACCCCCGCCTTAGCCGTGGTACGGCCTCCTCCCCGCCCCGGAGCAATTGGTAGGTCCCACGTGCGTGACGTACTGTCGGCAGTCGGTACCGGCCAGGGGAGCGAGACCGTGCCCGGCAGGGGGCGCCTGGTACGGCTTGCTTGGCGGGACCCCTACCCTCGAATCCCTGGCGCCCGCCCGGGAGGATACAGCATGAGCAGTCGCAGCTCCCGTTCTTTCTGCTTCATCTTCTTCAGGATGGTCAAAAGGCCCATGGTCCAGTAGCCCCCCTCCCGGTCGTCGTTTCCTCTAGTCCCAGGACCCCACTCTCTGTTCCTATTGGTCACCAGCCCACTGACGGCATAGTCCATTGGCCGGCCGCTCGTTTGGTCCCACCCCACCACCACGTGACCGTGAGCGCCCCGCAGAGCCACCAACAGGCGTCCTCTAGCGGTTGCTGGGTTCCTGTGCGCCCCACGCGTTAACCCTTGGCTTTCCGAGGGCCAGGCGTTGGAGGTTCGAGAACAAAGTCTCTGTCCCTCCCAGGACCCGAGAACTCGGCCAGGAACGCGAACCTGAAGTTACAGAGTTGCATCTTGGCAGAGTGGGGACTGCCTGCAGAGGAGTTCCGATCCAGAGGTGTTGACAAGCTGACTCTGGGCCAGTTAGTGTTTGACCTTGTTCCCCGGAAACCAGGGTCAAATCGTGCTCATTTTGGGCTTTGGCAGCAACCTAAACGTACCAGTGAAGAGCAGAAAACGGGTCTCCGCTTTTCCCCGAGTAGCGAGTAGCGTAGATTCTCAAGGGTAGTAATGCCCTCTAGAGGCCGTTCGGAAGTGTGCGGGGGCGACTGTGTTCCAGAGCCGGAATAGTCCTTGTCATTTAGAGGACTCAGCGCGCTGCAATGCAGAGACTAGACCCTGCACGAAAAATTCTTCCTCACAAAATATCAAAGCTGCAGGTTGAAAACTGCAGTTCCTATTCTTTCGGATGAGGCAGTGAGGCCCAGGTGGGGCGTAGCACGCGGCTAGGGTGTGATAAGCGCTCAATAAATATTTCTTATTCAATGACTTTTCCCAAGAATTTTGTTCTGTATCTGAGTGCTCAGGAAGTGCACAGAGAGTGAGGACCAGGGTTCCTGCAGGTGGTGACCTCTATGAAGCCTTTAAGGGCAAGGTGGCTGGGCATTGTGGCGCATGCCTGTAGTCTCAGCATTCATTCGGAGGCTGAAGCAGGAGGATCACTGCAAGTTCAAGGCCAATCCGGGCTACATACTAAATTCAAGATCAGCCTGGACTACAAAGTAAGCACGTCAAAACAACAACAACAACAACAAAAAAAATCCCAAATCAAACAAACAAAAAAGAAGGGTGGAGTGGAGCTGAGACCCATTCATGCTATATTGTGAAAAAATTTTTTTTAATGTTTTCTTTTTAAAATAGCAATCACTGTAAGCATGCCCACAAAGCAGTGTTTCTCAAAGTACAGGATGCAGTTCCTAAATGGATTGTGAAATTTGTGTCACAGATAGTACAAACTGTGTGAATGGCTAGTACTTGGTTTTGCCTACAAAGACACTGGTTTCACTTGATTCAGCTCACCAGTACTAACAAAAATTAAGCAGAATGAACAGAACAGAACGAAAAATTTTGCTACTTTATCCAGGTAGTGTTTGGTGACACATTTGTCCCACTGTGGGTCACAGTCTCAGATGTTTGAAAATCACTGCAATTTAGTTGTTAACTCCAGGAAGAAAGTTGAAGGGAATGTAAAATTACTATGTTAAGCATTTCTGAATTGTTTTCCTTTTTCCTACCAGTCTTGAAATAGTTGTTTAAATGTCTAGCTCCAAGTCCTCCCTGTCAGGCTGCTGTGGCTTCCCAGGAACTACATAATAGGATTTCAATGAATGTCAACTAAGCAGCCACATCCCAGGTCTCTGAAAGAGAGTAGCTGGGGAAATAATTGGATTATTTATTCGGTTTTCTGAGACCAGATCTTGCCATGTAGTTCAGGGTGGCTTTGAACTCACTGTGTAACCCTGGTTGGCCTTGAACTGAGGTGATCCTGCTGCCTCAGCCTTCCAAGTGCTGAAATGTCAGGTATGTGCCACTACATCCAGGTTTAACTTTTTTTTTAGATAGGGTCTCCTTTTGCTGGCCTTGAACACACTATGTAGTCCAGGCTAACCATGAATTTAAAGCAATCCTCCTGCCTTTGGCTCCCAAGTGCTGGGATTATAGGTGTGAGCCACCACGCCTGACACTGTGGTATGTAGTTGCTAGGGATCAAACTTGGGTCCTTGTGCTTCCCAGACAGATGCTAGAACCACTGAATTAAATTTCCTGCCCTGGGTTTAACTTTTTTTTTTTTTTAGGTTTTTTGAGACAGGGTCTCGCTTTGTAATTCAGGCTGGCCCTGAGCTCAGCCTCAAACTCACATCACAGCAATCCTCCTGCCTCTGCCTCCCGAGTGTTGGGATTACAGGTGTGAGCCACCATGCCCGGCACTGTGGTATGTGGTACTGTTTGCTGCTGGGCGTGAGTCTCCACGCCCAGTACGGTATGTGGTTACCAAGGATCGAACCCGGGTCCTTGCACTTGCAAGAAAGGTGCCGGAACCACTGAGCTAAACACCTGGCCCCCTGGGTTTAACTTTTGAGCAGTTGCCCTTAGCTAAGAAATTAGTGAGTGAAAGTGCTTTTTTTAAAGTGAGGATAATATTGGGTGTGGTGGCACAAACCTGTAATTCCAGCACTCTGGGAGAAGAGGCAAGAGGATCACAGGCCTAAGACCAGCCTGGGGAATTCAGTGACTTTGTAAGACCCTATATCAAATAAATAAATAAATAAATAAATAAATTTTTAAAGGGAAGGGGGCTGGTATTGTAGCTCAGTGCAGAGGCCCTATATCCCTAGTACCACAACAAGTCAATCAGTAAGTGGATAGGGTAGGAGCTTACGCCAGGCTTTTTTATTTGCCTCCTGGGAAGGAGGAAAGAGAGCTGTCAGCCTCCCTGGGAAATACCTTTAGGGAAGAACTGGGGAGAAGATATATAGAGCTATAGTTATATATAACAGTTTTATATATATCTTACTTCCTTCCCCTAAGAAAGATCATGAAATTAAAATATCCAATTCCTGACAACTGTGAAACCATTTTTTGAAGGAAGAACTTCTTAGGGCTAAGTGGATTGTAACTTAAGGATAGATTTCTAGATCATTGTAAAAATGTGTTTGCCCAATGTAAAAATTGGTATTGTGGCCAGGGATTTAGCTCAAGTGGTACTTCACCTACCTTGAAAGCACTACTGTGTTCAAGTACTTGAGTTTGATCCCCAGTACTGCAAAAAAAAAAAAAAAAATTGCTATTATAGCTGAGCATTTAGTTATAGATGCACAGTTGTAATCCCTGCACTCAGAAGGTTGAGGCAGGAAGATTGCCGAGTTCAAGGTCAGCCTGCTCCTGCACTCTAATTCAAGGTCAGCCTGCCTTACATAATGAGACCCTGTCTCAAAACAAACAAACAAAAATAAAACAAAGTAGGGCCAGGGATTTAGCTCAGTTGTTCCAGCATCTGGCTTGTAAACCCAAGGTTGCAAATTCATCCCGGGTAACCACATACCACAATGCCAGGTGTGGTGGCTCATGCCTGTAATCCCAGCACTGGGAGGAAGAGGCAGGAGGATTGCTGTGAGTTCGAGGCTGGCCTAGGCTACATAGTGAGTTCAATGCCAACCTGAACTACAAAAGCAAGACTCTCTAAAAAATAAATAAATAGGGGCCAGTAATTTAGCTCAGTGGTTCCAGCGCCTGCCTAGCAAGCACAGGTCCTGAGTTCCATCCCTGGTAACTACATACAACAATACTGGCCATGGTGACTCACGCCTGTAAACACAACGCTCGCTAACTACATACCACTATCCTGGGTGTGGTAGCTCATGCCTGTAATTCCAGCACTCAGGAGGCAGAGGCAGGAGGATTGCTGTGAGTTTGAGACTGAGCTCAGGACCAGCCTGAACTACAAAGTGAAACCCTGTCTCAATAAAATAAAATAAAATAAAAGTAACCCCTAAAAATAACCCCAAAATTTGGCATCATAGTTTTAATTTTAATGAATATGATGGTCCATGCCTGTAGTCCTAATTACCTGGGAGGGTGAGGAAAGAGGATTACTTAAACCCAGAAGTTCAAAGGCGGCCGCTGGGTAGCGTTGTGACACTTCTCAAACATATAAATAACAAACAGCCAAGGGAGGTGGTGCACACCTGTAATCCTAGCACTTTAGAAGCTGAAGCAGGAGGATCACCATAAATTTGAGACCAGCCTGTGTTACTTAGTGAATGCAAAGCCTATTATGTTGGAGTACCTAGCAAGGCTCTGTCTCAACAAAAAGATATGAGTAAAGATAGTACAGCATTTTAATCAGCTATTCTTCATAGATAGTCTTTATAATCATAAGAAAAAATAATGAAACTTACTCTGGAATCAAAGGGAAAAACTCGAGAGAAATGCACAGTGGCTGTCCTCATCCAGGGTGCACTTACTTCTCTTCCACTTTTACTAGGCCCAGACTTGCTCTGCAGAACCTGTTTCTTTTCCTGCCTTTAATAAAACTATACCGCCATTAAAAAACTATAATTTCTAATCATTATGTACTAGCAAAAAGTGTATATATTTTATTTACTTGTATATCTCGACACTTAATAATTTTAGACAGGGTCTCACTTTGTAGTTCAGGCTGGCCCTGAGCTCACTATATAGCCCAGGCGAGCCTTGAACTCACAGCAATCCTCCTGTCTCTGCCTCCTAATTGCTGGGATTACAGGTGTGAGCCACCATGCCCAACCTAAGCACTTATTTTAAAACTAACTGTATATAAATTTTTTTCTGCTTGGCTCCTCCATTTTAGGTTGTTTAAAATAAAATGACTAGGGACTAGGGATACAGTTGAGTGGTACAGCACTCATGTACCAAGTTTAAGACCATAATTTGGCTCACAGCACTGCAAAAATTAAAGGTAAATAAAGTAGGATGCATCTAGGGCCGGGATTTAGCTCGGTGGTTCCAGCGCCTGCCTAGCAAGCACAAGGTCCCGAATACCACATACCACAGTGCTGTGGTGGCTCATGCTTGTAATCCCAGCCCTTGGGAGGCAGAGGCAGGGGGATTGCTATGAGTTCCGGGCTCGCCTGGGCTACATAGTGAGTTCAGGGTCAGCCTGAACTACAAAGAGAGACCCTGTCTCAAAAAAGAAAAAAAAAAAACCCTAAAAAAAAAGATACATTTATTATGCATGACAACACACACAGGACAGAAACCAGGCACACCTAGTGGCAGGCTTAGTTCTGTTCATCAGTAAACAAGGAACTGGATGATTGAATGTACAGCCTAAACGCAGGGATGGCGGACTGCTCACCAGTCACAGCTCTGCCCCGTCTGCCCTCGCCCTCCAAGCCCTACCTCCTTGAGGGTCTTCAGTACCCAGGGGAGTCCTGTGCCCTGTGCTGAGGACTCACTGTTAAAGGGAGTATACCGCATGCCAGCCACAGCCGAATGCCTTAAATGATGAGTCAGGCTGCCCAAGCAGGTCTAAGCCCTGCTGCCTGGTGTGGGTGGCAGAGGAGGTGTCCGCTCCACCTTCCAAATAACACAAGGGCCTTTGCTCACCTGTGTGCCAGCCCAAGAAGCACATGACATCCCAGGCATTGCCAGAACCTGGAGTTGGGTTGAACTTGAAAATCTTCCTAGGCCACGGTTGTCTACCTCCCCTGCCACTTGCGGCGTCCTTAAGAGAAGCTGTGCTGCGGCTTCTGGTCCCATGGGTGGGGCCAGGGAGTGAGTACAGTGGCTGCAGACACCTGTCAGGACCCAGTCTCTGACAGGCCTCACTCGGCAAGCTGTCTTCACTCCACCTGGACGATTCTCTGCTCCCCTTCCTTTCCCAAGGCCTACATAGGGACTGGAGGTAGAAACCAATAAGATCTGGCTCATGCGAGGCAAGTGCTGCATTGCCAGCTGCCCACTGCCAGGCAGTGAGCTGTGCCCCACAAGGCCTTTGCATCAGATTTTGTCCTGCTCAGCCCAGAAGCCCGAGGTGTTCTGTGCCATCTGAAGGGCTCTGTTGTTCTCTAGCTGCCTGACCTCCTGCTACCCACTGCACAGATCCCATCTGGGCCTGGAGTCTCAGCCTTGCCCTCCTTCACCCAAATAATACCTGTCTCTGCTCTTCACATCTTTGCTTAAATGTCCAATGTGCCTCCCACACACAAAAAAAAAATTCTTATTTTATTTTTTAGTTTTTGAGACAGGGTCTCACTTTGTAGTTCAGGCTAGTCATGAACTCATAGCAATCCTCCTGCCTCTGCCTCCCGAGTGCTGGGATTACAGGTGTGAGCCACCACACCTGGCATTATGTATGTGGTGTTGAATGCTGGTGGGTGTGAGTCACTATGCCTGGCATTGTTGTATGTGGTTATGAGGGATTGAATCCCAGCCCTTGTGCTTGCGCCGGAACCGCTGAGCTAAACCCCTGACCTCCCCATCTTTTTTTTTTTTTTTGGAGACAGGGTTTTGCTTTGTAGTTCAGGCTGGCCCCAAGCTCAGCCTCAAACTCACATCACAGCAATCCTCCTGCCTCTGCTTCCCAAGTGCTGGGATTACAGGCGTGAGCCACCATGCCTGGCACTGTGGTATGTGGTATTGATTGCTGCTAGGCATGAGTCTCCATGCCCAGTATTGTATGTGGTTACCGGGGAATCGAACCCGGGTCCTTGCGCTTGCAAGGCAGGCACCGGAACCACTGAGCTAAATCCCACTGAGGACTTAAGCACTTGAGCCCAGGTCTCTCTGGGGTCTGGACCATCTGACCACATCCAAGAGCTGTGGTCACAGCTGCCACGGCCCACAGTGCCTTGGATGCTGGTGACTCAAAGCTGTTTATTATTTATACTCCCCACCCACTTCCAAGAGTTCCAGTTGGCTTCCTGGAAAGATGTGTGTGTTGCAGGAACAGTGGAGAAACCAGAAGCACAGAGCTTTGGGGGCAGCAAAGGGCCAGCAGGACACGGGTCAGAGCGGGAGCTGAGGGCCGGAATGTGTGCCACCTCCGACTTCCTCTTAGCTGTCACTGCCCCCCACCCCCAGGAACAACAGTGGTGACGTCATAGAACCCATCCTGGAAAGGGAAGCCATCCTGTTGTGGGAGGCCAGGATGTTTGCAATTTGACTCGGAGTGATCTCTGTGTTGCTGAAAGTGAAAGTTGGTCCTTCCCCCCCCCCGCCCCCCCCCGTTGGGCCTTTGAGAATCACTGTCCTCAGCCCCCACCCAGCGCACTGTGCATCTCAGTCATCCTCCCAGCAGACTTTGCTTTTCTGATAAGCTCCTGGCCCTAAGGACCTTCCTCTCAACTCAGGCAGCTGCAAAGGAAAAGAAAGAGGGCACCTGGCTTTAGGTGGAGACCTGTCAGGACGCAAGTCCATCCCACCGGGGGTGAGGGGTGACTTGGGGAAGCAGTGTCATGAGGTGGAGGCACCAGCCCAGCTTCTTCTCACGAATCTTTCACAGCAGCACCCTGATGCCCCGGGAGCTGCCCCTGCCTCACTCTGAGGGCCAGTGGTCTAGATGGGGCTGACTCCATCCTGGCCCCCCAGCTTGCCAATCTTACCTCATCCACTGGCAACAGATATTGAACTCAGGAATATGCACAAGACCAAGTCAGGCCAGGGCAACCCAGCCTGGGACCATTGGGAAAGTTCTAGGGTGAGGCTAGGGAGCGGCCACCTCCTGAGGAAACTAAGCTAGTGCTCTTCATCTTACCACCAAGAGCAGGTCCTCCCTGGAAATGTAGCCAGATCCAGGAAGATTTTAAGGTTTTGTTATTGCCCCATTAAAGAGATATGTCATTAGTGTGTGTGTGGGGGGGAGAATCTCATTTCTGTTCTTTTATCTCTTGCTTTTTTTCTTAGATAATAATAATAAAAATACAAGCCTGTTGTTATGAGAACAACAACAAAACAAATTCATCATTTGTCTGCTGAACATCTTTCCTTCTTATTTTTGAGTGTCTTTCTTAAAGCTCAAAGATGTTTATGTGCCAGGGTCTGTTCTAAGCATTTTACATTTTTCTGTCATCAAATCCTTAAAGATTATTTCCTTTTGACAGAGGAGGCATAAAGAGGTTACATAAGTGACTTACCCCAGAACAAGTTCCAGGCCCCGGGACGGAGCCTGTCGATTCTTCACTGTTCCTTCCAAGAAACTCCTGCTCTGCAAAGCCTTTCTTGACCTTTAGCAGGAAGTGACCTCCCTCCAGGAAGTGACGTCCCCAACTGGTACATCCCACACCTCCTAGAACTGTAAACATCTCCTACCTGAGGCTCGGCTCCCAGCAGGTCTCCGCACAGTTCTAGACAGGGAACCCGTCGTCAGCTTCGGTCCTACTGGTAACCATCGGGTTCCTCTCTCAGCTGTGCGTCATCTATGGCGGTACCTTGATGCGGCCGGGAACTGAGAGGGGGACCTAGCCCAAGAAGTCTTCATCCCTGGCCAACTGGAGACTCAAGCGTCTGGCCAACACTCAGAGGTATGGGAAGGAGTTGCGATGAGGCATCAACATATCCTGGCTTCTGCCAAGCAGTCCTCTCCCTATGCCTCAGTTTCCTCACTGACAGGGAGAGTCCCCCCAGCCCCCAAGGCAGATCCTATAGGAATGAGTGAAGCAGAAATTTCTTAGGAAAGCTTTAGGGATCCCTGGATGAAAAGCTGCCTGGGCTTTAATTCATTTCTTCATTAACTAAACATGTCTTATGTGAAGGCAGTGTTGGAGAAAGAAGAGGTACTCCAGAGAGCAAAATGGGCAAAGATATTGCTGCTCAGGAGCTCATTTTGTTGTTTGTTTATTTGCTCAAGACAAGCTGTCGCTGATGTAGTTCAGCCTGACTTTGAATTCACTATGTAGCCCAGGCTGGCCTTAAAGTTGTGGTGATCTTCCTGCCTCACCCTCGCAAGTTCTGGGATCACAGATATGCACCATCATGCCTGGCTCAGTTGATTTCTTTGTAAATTGGATATTTCAGAGTCCTCTGAGCCTCTCCCTAGCGGGTCTGCTGGACCAAAAGGCAGGAGGTGACAAGATGAGTGTGAAGGACCCAGGATTTGCAAGACAGAAGTTGTATTTTCTCTCCACTTCTTCCCACTGTGGGGAGACTCTAAATATTAGGCTCTAGATATTAGGTTCTTCTGTAACAGATTCAATGCTTGTTTCCCCCAAAAACATGTTGAAGCATCAAACCTCGCTGTTCAGTATGATGGCATTTGGCAGTGGGGCCTTTAGAGGATAACTAGCTTAGATGAGGTCTCACGAGTAGGATCCTGATGAAATTCATGTCCTTTGAAGACAGAGAGCAGGCCAGGTGTGGTGGTGCACACCTTAATCCTAGCACTTAGGAGGCTGAGGCAGGAAGATCACTGAGTTCAAAGTAAGCTACATAGTGAATGCAAAGCCAACCTGAACATAGTGAGATCTTGTGTCAAAAAGACAAAAAAGAAGGGGAGGAGAAAGAGAAGGAAGAAGACAAAGAACAACCACAGCTTTCTCTGCCAAGTTAGGACACAGGAAGAGGGCAGCTATCTGCAAGTCAGGGCACTTGCGAGGAACCAAATCAGTGAGCACCTTGCTCTTGGACTCCAAGAACTCCAGAAGTGTGGGAAGTAAATGGCTGTTATTTAAGTCACACAGCCTGAGCTGACCAGGACTCCAGGGGTCACACTGGGTGCCCCTGCCAGCCAGGACCTGTGTCTGCCTCTAAGGGAAGCTTCATGGTTAAACATTACCCACCCATTCAACCCTTCCTTCCTGCCACTCCCTGTCCTTGCCACCTCTTCATCTCAGGGAGATGAAGCCATAAACGCTATCTCCTCTGCTTTCCTTCAGGGCTGTGGCCTCCGGGAGGAGCCAACCTGCTGACTCTGCTCCTTCTAGGGGAAGCCAGGGTGTGGGGCCTGGATGGCACTGGGCTTAGCCTCCTGCCCACAGGTGTTTTGGGTGGTTACATCATGCACACGCCTCTGCCAGATTGTTCCCTGTGGGGCACAGGGACTGGCTTAATGAGGCCCTCAGGTGCCCGCTGTGGGCGAGATGCCCAGCCTTCCTGATGTACCGGAAACTAAAGTAATTCCCAGAAACAGGGGCAGGTTCCCTTCACTGGTGTCCCACCTTCGGCCTCTGACCCCAGACTCCTCTGACGGGAGAGGCAGGGCCCAGATGGCACTCCCGATTCCGCCCCTCAGGCATCTCTAATGGTGTCTAATGAGCATTTCTAATGCAGCAAGACCCTAGAATCTAGACGGTGTCACCCCAGATCTCGGGGTGGGGGGGGACTGAATCCGTGCAGATAATACTTGACAACATCCGAAGACCTTTCTGCTCATCTCAGCCTTTCCTTCTTCAAAACAGTTCTGTAAAATAGGTCTGATTTCATCGTCATCTCCAGTGAACATATGTGAACACAGGTTGTGGGGGTAAGTGCAGTGAGCAGAGTGCCTGGACTCAGAGCCCAGACTTCTACTTCTGAAGCCTAGGATGGTTATTCAAGCTAGGATCAGGGAAGACCGAAGATTGCAACATCCCTGCCTGTGCTCACAGCAGACATCAGTAATCAATCAATCCTGGCATAGCAGACATTGCTAATACCACATGCTGATTCTGATCTCAGTTACTAGCTCTTGCATGCCCTCATTTCACGTGTTAGGAAACAGCACAGGAAGGTGAAAGTACCTACCAAGATCACATAGCTTGGAAGCTGGGCAACTCACCCTAGACTGTGCTCTCCACTACTGTGCGGTGTGTTGTGTGGAAGCAATAATTTTCCCATCTTTTCTGTTCAAGGGACATTACTTGTTTTTGAAGACGTGCCTTGACCTTGATCTCAGGGGGTTTGGAGGGTTTTTGCTCTCTCCTTTAGTTCCGACATTAAACCTGGGAATTTGTAGCTCTCCACCCATATCCCTGACAGATTAGAAAACGAAGGCTCAGCGAGGATAAGTCACTTTCTTAAAGTTGCGTAGCTGCAAGATAAGTTGTGAATCCCGCCCCCCACCCCCCAGAGCACAGGGGCTCTCCCATGGCCCACATGAACTCTGGGGCTTCACTCTGGGATTTCACTGGCTTCTCCTTTTGGCTTCCTTTCTCCCCAGAATACTCTGCCTTCACCTGGCTTTTGTCTTCCTTCCTGCCCACTGTCCACAGTCCTGCTTCCAGAGAAGGGGCCAACTGGCCAACCGGAAAGCCACTCTGCATTAGGAAGTTCCAGCCACGTGAGCCACCCTGAGGCAGGGATTCTGAGCAGCCTGTGGCTTTAGGAGAAACTGAAACTGGGCTTGCCGGGGGCGGAGTGGTCACTGGGGTTTAAAGAGCCACCATTTCCTAGGGCCCCCAGAGGGCACTGGGAGGTCACAGCTGCCGAGGGACATTTAGGACCAGTGTGAACCTCTGCTGCCCGTGTGAGCCATGCACCTCTGCCAGGGAGACGCACTGCTGACCAGGACAGTGAGTACAGGGACCCGGGAGGGGGGTGAGAAAGGGAATGTGGCCAGGCTTGGTGACACATGCCTTACCTTCAACACTCAGGGACAGGAGGATCACAAGTTCAAGCTCAAGGCCAGCATAGGCAGCTTAGTGAGATCCTGTCTCAAAATTTAAGTAGATAAAGGCAAAGGGGTAGGGGTGGGGTGGGGGAGTGTAGCTCTGTGAAAATCCCTGGGTCCAATCCTCACTACAGCAAAAGAAAAACATGGGGGGGGGGAATGGAGAAATGTTCCTAAGGGTGCCAGGGCTCAGGAAGTAGGAGCTGCAGTCTGGAGCTCCGATCCCAGCCCTGTGCCTGTGCTGTGTGACGTAGGCAGGCTCCACACACCCCTGCTGGCCCTGGTTCTCCCCGGGGATGTTAGAGGTTGGGAATGAGGCTTTCTGGCTCTCGTGGGGCGGACCCAGCCTTGGTTTAGATTCCATCCACCTGCTCTCCTTGACCCACTTGTTCTCCCCTCCCCCAGCCCCCAGGCCCGCAGTGTCCCTTTGTGGTTTCCTCCTTATCTCATAAGGTCCTTCCTCAGTCTCCTAGCCCCCACCCCCCCGCCCGCCTGTGCTGCAGTAATCTGCGGTGGCCATGAACCAAGGCCCTAGCCAGGGTGGAGCTGGAGACTCCGGAACCCCCCGCCGGGGGGCCGCATCTTCCCTGGGACCCTATACTCAGTCCCCCACAAGAGTAAAGGAGTGTCAACTGTAGGGTAGTCACCTTTGGGCATTTGGGTTAAATAATTCCCC
Source organism: Petromus typicus (assembly GCA_004026965.1). Classification (NCBI taxonomy): domain Eukaryota; kingdom Metazoa; phylum Chordata; class Mammalia; order Rodentia; family Petromuridae; genus Petromus; species Petromus typicus. Next base: position 45,695 of record PVIR01010142.1, read on the forward strand.
TAAATTCTGTGGTTCCCAGAGTTGGGAGCCCCTAAGGCCCCTGTTAGAAAGGACTTTCCATTCATTCCTTCTGGGCTGTGGCTCACTGCTGTGTGAGCCATGTGAGGGCTGTGGCTCTTGCCTCTCGGCTCACTGCTATGTCCTACCAGCTCCGTGCCCGGGACATAGTAAGTTCTCAGCCTGAGCTGGGCACGGGCACGTGCAAGGGATTCAGCCCCTCCACTGCCCTCACAGAGCTCTCTGTTAGGAAAATCAGCAACACCGTGATGGAGGTGACAGCGGTGGGAGAGCGTGCTGCCCTTCACTGACCGTGGTGCCGGGCTGCCTGCTGCAGGGCTCCCCTCTTCCAAGCCTCTCAGAGGCCCCTGAGGTGAGGGAGGGGCCAGGGTGCCTCCACTGTACCAAAGCAGCAACTGGGCCCGGAGAAGTGAATAGCTCCAGGAGACAGGTGCAGTTTGAAGTCGGTTCTGCCTGGTCCAAACCTCCACCCCAGGAGCATGGGCAGGACGCTGGGTGACGCTGGCATCACGAGGTGTGCACTGCCTTCAGGGCCAGGGGTACGGGTGCAGAGAGAAGACAAGGGATTTGGCTCTACACGTGGCTGCGCAGGGTGCAAGCCCCTGCTGGGACCCCTGTTCCTTCTGCCTGTGTTCAGCAGGATGCCAAGGAGAGTCAGAAGCAGCTGAGAAAGAAACAGAAGAACCGGGTGGCCGCCCAGCGCAGCCGGCAGAAGCACACGGACAGGGCGGATGCCCTGCACCAGGTGAGGACACCCCTCGGTCCATTTCTGCTGTCCCTGAATACCACACGCTGGGTAACTCACACAGCGAGGGAGAAGCCCAACGGCACAATGCTGGCCTCTGGCCGGAAGCTGGCCACCGCCCTCCTGTGCCACTGCCCTCAGGCTGGATCAGGGGAGGCTGGAGAGCCCATGCGAGCGATAGCAAGGGAGCCGGAGAGAGCACCTTAGGCCACCCGCAGCCCACAGACCCCCGAACCCACGTGGATCGCTTCCTCCTTAGCAGAGATGTCCTCTCCATAGTCCATCTGCGCTGCTCTTCTCCAGCAGAGTGTGAGTGGAAGCTACTCCACTCCTTACCGCTTCCCCAGCATCTACACGATCCCCTGGCAGGGAAACCACGCCAGGATAAGCACTCTGGGGACATCTGGGTAGAAGGGACATATTCCTCTTGCTCAGGCTGTGGTATAGAAAGGTTAAAGAATCTTTATTCCTCCAATCCTAGTGATTGGGATGCTCAGGGTTAAGATGTTCCCACCTTTGACCTAGAGACTGTCTTCCTGGCTTGAATAGTAAGTGGTCACTTTCTTGTTGGGTGCTCAAGACCTTCCTTCTCGGTGTGACAGGAGAGGAATCCCATCCCCTTCCTTTTTTTTTTTTTTTTTTTTTGAGACAGGGCCTTGAACTCACAGTGATCCTCCTGCCTCAGCCTCCTGAGGGCTAGATTATAGGCAAGTGCCACCATGCCTGGCTTTCCCTTCCTCTTTTGATAAAGCTACCAGTCCTATCAGAGTAGAGCTCTGCCCTTGTGACTTCTTTTAAAATTGTCTCCTAACAGTACTATATCTAAATACAGTCACGCTTGGGGTTAGGACTCAGCAGATGAATCCTGGCGGGGACGTAGTTCAATCTCTAGTACATGGGTAATGTGATATCAGGTGGTATAAAGAGGAAATGAAATCTGAGGAATGGACAGGGGGTCAGTCTGGTCCTGAGGAATGGGCAGGGGTCTGCCAAGGGGAAGCAGGTAAGAAAATGCACCGGGGCCGGGCATGATGGTGAGGTTCAAAAGAAAAGTACTGTGAGCACATGAAAATTGTGCTGGCATAGGTCAGGGCAGCATCTTGCAGACAGGGCACAAAGGAGATGGTACCCAAGAAGCCGAGCTTCCACTTCCTCATTGCTTCTGGACATGTGCCCCGAGGGTCACTCACGTGACCGGCTCAGGGCTCAGCACTGCAGGACGGGTGGATGCAGCAGGCACACACAGCTCCTGCCCCCCCAGAGTCAGACTCACACAGAGGCCAGGTGAATACGACCGACTCGTCAAGTGTGGAAGAGTCAGAGGGTGATGAGTTCCGAGCAGGGTGGGGAGAGGGGAGGAGGGTGGGCTGGGCATGTGACAGTGGAGCTGGGAGCCTCCCACCGGCAGTGACATCTGAGTAGGAGGTGGTGAAATGGATGGTGAAAACGGTGAATGGATGAGTGAGAGAGCAAGCGACTCGGCTCCTGGGGGTGTGTTGAAAGCTTGGAGAACTTAGGAGAAGGGAGACACTGGAAGATGCTGGTACAGGGCTGTAATGCCAGGCTCAGGAGGCTGATCCAGGAGGGTCATGAGTTTAGTGCCAAGCTGGAGTTATACAGAATAGAAAGGAGAAAAGAAGGAAAGAAGGAAGAGGAAGGGAAGATGGAAGGAAGGAAAGAAAGAAAAAAAAAAAAAAAGGAAAAGGAGACCGTGGCCAGGGATGGGGATGTAACTTAGTGGCACAGAGCTGGCCCAGCTTGTACAGAATTCTAGGTTTAATCCCCAGCACCAAAACCCATTTCCTATCCAGAAGTCAGCCTGCAAACGGGTCCACTGGTGGCTTTCATGACAAATGTCCTTGTAACTTCTCACTTTTTTAAAGTGTCCCAGAAAGGGGACCAAAAGAAGCTGTACTAATGATTCGGCTTTATAATGACATTTCTTTTGTTTTCTCCACTGTTGCCATCTCAAATGGTGACTTAGAGGTGCATGTTGATTACTGTCCTGTGTTCTCAGAAACACGCAGTGAGCAGGCGTGACCTACTGCTGGCCACCTGAGGCGTATCCAGTAGAACATCGCGCCCAGCTCTCTCTGTCAGTGCCTTGGTTGGCAGGCTCTGAGTACTAGAATGAAGCTGGCGTGGGAAAGCAACATCAGAACTAGCTCAGATGGGAGAAGCAGAAGAGTGTCCAGAGAGAGGAGACAGGAAGTGTGTCGAGGAAGCAGATCCCAGCTAAAGGACAGGAAGACAGAAAGCAGGACAGATGGAGCTGAGGGTCTGAACATAGCTGAGTGTGGTGGCACACAACCTGTAATCCCAGCTGCTCAAGGAGGCTGAGGCAGGAGAGTCTCAAGTTCCAGCACAGCCTGGGAAACTTCATGAGACCTTGTTTCAAAATAAAATTTAAAAAGAAAACAAAGCTGAGGCTGGGGCCCAGTGGAAGAATATTTGCCCTGTATGTGCAAGGGCCTGGGTTCAGTCTACAAAGCAATAACAAAACAGTTCACCCTAAAATGATGCATTTGCAAAATGGCTTTTTGGGGCCAGGAGAATGGGATGGTTTGAGAGACACACCATTTAGGAGGCTAGAGAGGTCCTAGGTGACCAGTGGAGCTGGCTCAGGGGACTAGTGCCAGGAAGAGAACAAGGCAAATCTGAGCCTTGCCAGGGTGTTGACAGGGGTGATGGGTGGCAGTAGGGGACTGGCCAGAGAGTAGCCAAGGGATTCCGTCCTACAGTGAGGAGCCTGGAGGAGACGCCGTCGCATGGGGCTCCAATGCTGTCTGATACCTCCCTGGACTCTTGTGTCTCCCCCAGCAGCACGAGTCCCTGGAGAAACACAATCAGGCCCTGCAGAAGGAGATCCAGGACCTGCGGGCTGAGCTGGCACAATGGAGTCAGACCTTGCACCTGCACGAGCGCCTGTGCTCCAGGAACTGTACCCCTGGCCTGGCTCCTGAGCCCCCTGACTGCTGGGGTCAGGCCAGATGGCTCCCAGGACACCTTGCTTCCCAGGGACAGCACAGCTGCCAGGAGCAGCCAGACCTCTCCTGTCTGCCGGCCCAGCAGCCGCACCAGGACCCTCAGCCTCCATATCCCTGTGGCCTCCTCCCACCCCCTCTGTCTTTGTTGTCCCTCAGCCCTGCTGAGGTGACCCTACCTCCTGCCCAGATGTCCCCCAGCCATGTGCTGTCTGCCTTGGCTGCTGGCCCCAGCTTGCTCGGCTCTTCCACTAAGCTCAGTGGCCTCTTGCGCAACTCCCCAGTCCAGGCTGCCCCTCCACAGCCCCTGGGGCAGGAGCTCCCTGGTGTGGGGAAGCAGGGGTCCTCTCCAGGGCCTGAATGTCTGCAGAGCAGGGAGCGCAAGCCTGGTCCCTCAGCCTCAGATTGGCCAGAGCTGGCCTCAGATCGCAGCCGCCAGCCTCTCCTGGCCTTCCCGCTGCTGGCCTCCGCTCGGCTCCACCTCTGACCTGTGCCTGGAGCGTGGCTGCCCACCTCAGGCTCAGCAAGCACCACGGCACACTGGAGAACACCTGCGCCTGAGTTTCACTGGGGAGAGGAAGCTGTCGCTGAGCGCCTGCTGCTGTGGCAAGCCTGACCCCTGCTATGGTCTTGTTGCAACTTCACAGTCATCCTGCGAAATTGAGATTATGACTGCTTTTTCAGAGAGGCCATGTGGTATGTCCACGGTCACAGCCTTGCTTCTCGTTATTTCTCACATCGCCTTCATGGGGCCTGCAACATGAGCCTCCTGCTCCTCTGTCCTCTGCTGGGAGCCTGACCTGGGTGCCCGAGGGGCTGAAGTCCTGGAATTAAGGCGGGTATGAGGAGTATGGCCAGGTGCAGGGAGGCTCTGCTGTCTTGGGGTCCCCGCCCCAGCTGGGACAAACGAAAGTCCAAAATGGGTGAAGAGAGGCCTGGGCAGAGGGGACCATCACAGGCCACTCTGGCCTGTGGACAACTAGGCAGGGCCCTCCCAGGCCCAGCAGTGGATGCTGAGAGAGAAGGCAAGAGTCAGGAACAAGGGCCAGGCCAGGTGCGTGTGAGGTGCGAGTCTGCAGCAGAGGGAGCTCAGCCTTCTGCAGTAGCACCCAGTCCTGTGTGGTCCCCAAGGTCCTCAGGCCCTGAGGCAACCTCCAGGGGTCTGGGACCTGAACTGATGCCAGCTGGAGGAGCAGGGTCTGTGTCTGTGCCGAGGGGCCCCACTGACTCTCTGAGAGGGTGTATCAGGGTGGGGGTGGGACAGATCCTCGGTCACATGACTGAGACACTGTCCATGTCTGACACACGCCCGGGTGCGAGCTCTAAGCTCAGTGCATGTGATAGTAAGTAAAGTGTTTTCTAGTACTTCTTGCTTTGGCTAGTTGTTTAAAGCTCTGGTTGTATTAGAGAAGTCAGGAAGAAAGAAAGGAAGGAAGGAAGAAAAAAAGGAAAGAAAGAGGAA
>PVIR01010143.1:0-50897 GCA_004026965.1 Petromus typicus
AGGTGAAAGGGGACAATGTTGAGATTGTAACAAAAAAGTAAGGAAACAAATTTTATATATATGGGGGGGTGGTAGGGTGGGTGGGGCTATGGGAAAAAATGAGAATTAAGTTGTGTCTTATACTGGTACAAATCCCCATTATGGAGTGCAATCATGATGTGTATATTTAATGTACCAATAAAGATAAAAAAAAAAAGCTAAAATGTCAGTGGCATTACTCACATGACCTTCCTGTCCATCTGTTTGTGTTCTTACCCTCAGACACAGACCAGCATGTGTTTCTCACACTCCTGGTCAGAGATGTAATATACTTCTCATTTTAGCTGTCAGATTGTATCTAGTGGTCCATCTCAAGATTTCTCACACTTCTTCATTTCATAACCTAAAACCAAGATCAGCAAGATGCCTGGTATTTTAATACATTTATGTATTTAGAACCTTTGTGATATAACTTGTTTCTCTTCATTGCTAGAGAGTCTTGTTTTCTGCTTGTATTTCTCTTTGTTTGACCTCGCATGCTTCTTCATTAGACAAAAGAGCCACCTCTGCAACTGTTGCTCTTCCGTTGTCCACCTGGACATGCGCAAGCGGTGCCTGTCTGAACCAAGCTTTCTCTTCCTCTCTCTGGCTCTTGCCTTTTTCCCTCTGAGCACTCTGGCTGATTCTTATCCTGACACCTCATATGGACCTTGGGCCATATGTTTCCTGGGCTCATTCGGATTTTCTTCTGGATTTGGCCTTCCTCCTCACTCTGTCATCTTTTGTGATCTTCCAAGGAGAAAGCCACGATCCTGTGGGTACTTCTGTGGCAACCTGGTCACAAAGACCATGGCTAACAGCAGCAAATCACTGCTTATGTGGTTCTCGTACTTGTTTTTTTTTAATGTGTCCTATTTAACCATGTTCCTCCAAACCACCAATTTCTGTTTTCCACCTTTATTGAGTTTACTCATATGTTTCAGGAATACATTATGATCACACGAAAAATTTTTACTTGATGTAATGTATCTTCATTCTCATTTTTTCTCATTCACCTGTTCTCCCCACAGCCCCCACTCCCTGTATACATAAGCTTTGTTTCCAGTTTTTGTTTTCACCATCAAATTGTTCTTTCCCTTCTTTGCTTTCTCCTCCCATTTCCACTTTCTCTTTGAATATTTTTGAGATTGAAACTTTTCTAAACAACTTTCAGAGAAGACCACAGGCAAAAATTCACACTTATTTGGAACTTATCTTTATAGTTTAAGCATGCCCTTTCTTTGTGATTCTTATGTAGTATCACAAATTGTCCTCTATTTTAGGCACCAAAGAACCTCTTATTGTGAGAAAAGGCCTATACTTTGTATATTCTTATCAGTGCTTTCTAATTCTTACTTAACATTTGACCAATAATATTTTCTTCAAAATCTGGGTAAATTTTGCTTGGTAAACAATATATTTTTATTATTGCAAAATAAATGCATATGTAATATACTAAGAAAATACAGGAAAGCTCCAGGGAAAAGTTTAGATCACTTATAATCTTCCCATTTATTAATTATCTGACTTATATCTTTATTTCTAACTTTTTTATTATAGTAACATAATATTGTTTATACATCCTTTTCATTCAGCAATTAATAATGGATATCTTTCCATGTCAACAAATGTTATACTTCATGATAACCAGGAAGTCATTAGTATCCATATTACATAATGTACAGTGGACTCTAATTTGATAAACTGTGTCCCCTATAGTTGAACACATAGGCTGTTGGCCATTTATGCATACAATTATTTAAATAATTGTATACATTTAATTTATTGCATACAATTTTATGTGCATCTTAACTCCATCAAGCCCCTGTTTTCTCATGGATTCAAGTTCCGTACTGTCCCTTCTATTGTCCTCAGTCACTGCACCAGTCAATTCTATAAATTCTATAAGTGTTTATCTTCCTCAGGTAGGCCATGCCTATTTTTGGAGGTGCACACTGAGATTATTTAAAATTATCTCTAAGATTTCACACACATTTCCCTGATAGTTGCCTCCTGCTGTGGTACAGCTGCCCCAAACTGATAAAAAAAAATGCTAGAGTTTGAAAGCTTTCTCCTCAGTAGAGCTTCTTACTAAAAGACAAGCCCTAGCTTTCTACTCACAACACATCTAGTAACACGTGTGTGGGGCTTTCCCGTTCTCAGCAGACACCAACTGGAAGAAGTCTCAGTGATTCAGTTCTGACACTGGTTACTGAGTTATCATGAGACCCCACAGTGAAGGGCTCAGTCCCTACCACGTGCCCCTACTTCGCTCCAGCAGCAAGTAATGGGTTTCCAGGATGCCCACAGTTCTGTCCAACATGGCTATGAATCGGCGGTTGGCACAGCTCCCTCCTCAGGAGCAATATTTGCTAAAATAGTTCATAGACCTGAGGGAAACATGATTACCCATTTATTACCAAAAATTACAAAGTCACAAATGAACATACAGGAGATGAAACAGTATATTGGGTAAGGTCTGGAAAACTCAAGATGCAGGAGCTTCTATTCCTGCAGAGGTGAGGCACTCCATCCATCCTCCAGCACGTCACATCGGTGCATTCACCAACCCAGAAATTCTCCAGCCCCCATCATTGAAGCAGGCTATGTTATGAGACATGATTTATTAGAACATAGGCCTCTGGTGATTCAATTTAACCTCTCTCCCTTTTATGTCCCCACAAGTTAAGGGTCATGATGAAAAATTCCAACCCTCTAATCAGACAGTTGTTCCATCTGGCCATTGGCACCCCTCCTGAAGCTACTGAGGAGCTTTTAGCCACTAGTCCTTTCATTAAGATACAAAAGACACTGTCATCACTTTGGAGATTCCAGGCACTTCTGAAGTTCTGGAGTCAGGAACTGATAGCAAACACCATGAGCACGTTTCTTCTTATTCCACAGTTATCACAGGTACTTACACTGTTCGTTGTTAGTTATCGTCGTGAGAACCTGCTTACATAAGAGTTTTGTCTACATGATTCCTGTCCATTCCTTAGGACCAAGTCCAAGATGTTTCTCCTACAAAAGTATTCAAGAAGTTTTATGCCAAGAAGATAGGTTTCCTCCCCAGATCTTACATCCACAGATGGTCTGAGTTTCTTCAGTCTGGATATGGATATTAATCAAAACACAATGCTGTGGTCTCCTGATGTTGTTTAATGCTTCAAGCCCATCTTGCTTTTTTTTTTTTTTGTCTCATAGCTTATAATGTGATTATGCATGTACTGTATTGTAGAGCATTTTCACTTTGGCCATATTTTTATTGTTTCAGAATGGAGCCACCCAATGAAATGTGATACTGCCTTTCTCTGATGGGTCACAAAATACTTGTATTTCACTCACAAGATGCAAAACACGGAGCAGTGTGAAACTCTGAAAATATACACTTTAAAGGGGGTTTTAAATATAGCTGTGCAAATCTGGTGGACCCAAGCATGGTGCCACTTCACTCCCTATTATCATGTACCCAAAAGATGCATTAATATGAGATTCTACAGCATGGAGTTTATGACTCATGTCTGTATACTCAGTCAGTATGTTTCCCCTTCTAAGCTCTTCTTTCTATCTCAGTTAAAGAAGTTTTGTAACTCTCTCTTGCAGTATTTTAGTTACCAGTACTTATTTGGATGCATATAGAAATCAACTGAGATTTGAAATAATCCCATGTTCACACCTTTTCCTAAATTTATTGAATCTGAGCTACCAAAGATTGGTCCTAGGCAAAGTTATTCTTTAAGAGTACCCCAGAAATTTGCATTTATCTGAAAGAGGCACTCTGTTGAACAAAACACTTCAGCTATGGCCTTCCAAGACTTTTTGAGAAAATCAGCAATCTCTGTCCTAGTGGTTCTTCATCCTTACCAAACATTAGAAACAGTGAAGAACTTTGAAAAATCCTGATGCCCAGGTCACACTCAAGAACAAACAAGAATTTCAAAGGTGTGAGTCATATTTTTATGCTCCAAAGTCCACAGGATGGTTGTACTTAAGAATTAGTCTTCTAGCCAGGCGTGGTGGCTCATGCCTGTAATCCCAGCACTTGGGAGGCCGAGGCAGGACTGTCATGAGTTCAGTGCCAACTTGATCTACATAATGAATTTAGCTACATAGTGAAACCCTATCTCAAAAAAATACTCTATGCTCCTTCAATTCAAGGTATGGCCTATGTTCCAACAGCATTAACAGCCTGGGAGTTGGTAGAACAGCTGTCTTGAATCTATACCATCTGCAGATAATTTTATCGCATTAAAGTTTTATTGGCACCAGTTAAACCACAAGGGAGCAACTCCTAAGTTTTGTTTCAGGAAAGTATCTAGATTTTTTCAACGAGATGAAAGCCCTTGAAGGAATATCATTGTACCTCTTTGCTTTTCCTAATTTCATCTTTAAATTTTTGTTGTAATTTCTTTTGCTCCTAGTCTTGTACATAATTGGTGACTGTAGAAGCTTAAGGAGAATAGGACTCTAAGTGGGATGTGAGGGAGGTGAAAGCCTTGATGCTCTTCATCTAAAAATGAAATGATTCCCTAAGTAGGAAGTGTGAATTGCTGGGGAAGGTACTGATGCTCTGATGCGTGGGAGGAGACGGCGGTGGTCACAGTGCTCCACACTGCAGGGAACAATGGAGTTCCTTGATGGTGTGATCACACTGGAGCCTCCTCCAACACTCCGAAAGCAGCAACCTCCTCATGAAGCAGAGGGAGTAGTCCTTGGCCAGGTAAAGATCTGACTGACAGCAACATTTCCATTTAGATGGAGTCAGTGAGCTTTGAAGCAGCAGTTTGAGAATTTGTATTCTATTTTTTTTTTTTTTTTTTTTGAGACAGGGTCTCACTTTGGAGTTCAGGCTGGCCCTGAGCTCATCCTCCAACTCACATCACAGCAATCCTCTTGCCTCTGCCTCCCGAGTGCTGGGATTACAGGCGTGAGCCACCACGCCCGGCACTGTGGTATGTGGTACTGGTTGCTGCTGGGCATGAGTCTCCACGCCCAGCATTGTATGTGGTTTCTGGGGACTCAAACCCAGGCCCTTGCACTTGGCAGACAGGGCCCGGAACCACTGAGCTAAATCCCCAGCCCCTGCATTCATTCTTTTCGCATTATGACTAAGAAAGCAAGCTGAACAAGAACTATTAGGACTTTAGTAAAAGTCAGGAAAGGCTGACCTTGGTTCCATTTCTCCCTGTCTCCCGATCTCTGCCTCCCAGGACTGCTCCATGGCTCTGTAAAACTTCACAACCTGCTGTTCCCCAACACACGTGAACACACGCACATAAACACTCGCGTGGCTTCCTTCAAGTGTTTCTCTCAGCTAATGGTGGAATGTTGAAGAGAGAGATCCTGGAAGACCCAGGATAATAATTAGTGTATCCGTGATTGACGGGTTCTTGAGATGTGCCATTACTTTCATGAGTAATGTTCCATGGGACTTTCACAACAAATATCTGAATTTCTATCATTATCCCCATTTTATAGGTGAAAAACAAAGTGAAGTAAATTAGAAATACCAATGTTGTCAGTGACAAGAGTCTCTCTCCAGAGTTCATGTGCCTACCATCAACACAGAAATAGCTTCCTAAATGAGGCTGTCAACAAAATGAATGACTTAAATTTGTTATGAAAATTTTAAGTAAAAAATTCATAGTAATATAGTGAACTTCCATGTACCTACCCACTAGACTGGTTAATTACTTTTTGTTTTATTTCATGCATATTTATTTTTATTGAATCATTTTAAACTAAATTTCAGAAGTCTTTATATTTTACCTCTATTGTGAGTAAAAGAGTGGTCCCCAAAAGGTTCACATGTCCTAATCCCCAGTATTTGGGAATATAATTATTTGCTGAAAGAATGTTATCTTATTTGCAAATGTAATTAACCTAAGGATTTCAAGATGAGGAAATCATCTTGAGTTGTCCTCCTAAATCATGTATCCAATGACAAATGTCCTTATAAAGGAAAAGGTGAGGAGAGTTGAGTTGACATACACACACACAAAAGAGGAGAAGGAATGTGAAAATGGGCGCAGAGAGGGGAGTTATGCCACCACCAGCTAAGAGATGTCAGAAGCCAGCAGAAACCCGAAAAAGCACTGAGGGTTCTTCCCCAGAGTCACAGAGTGCAGTCTTGCCAATACCTTGGCTTTATCTTCTGGTTCCTGGTAATGTAAGAGAATGAAATGCTGTTTAAATCACCAAGGTTTTAGTGTTAGGCTGTGGTAGCTCTGGAAAGCAATAACCCCTTTTATAATGTGATATGCATCATCAACACAGTAAGGGTACTACTCTTCTCCCTACTGACACCACAGTAATTACTCCAAAGAAATCAACACTAATTCATTGATATTGTCTAAAACATAATTTTTATTGAAATTTTCCTAGTTTTTCCCCAGAGATTTTTAGGGCCAGTTTATACAAATAGGTCCAAAAAAGAAACATGTTGCATTGAGTTTTTGCTCCTTTTACACCTATTTTATCCATTAAAAAAAATGTTATAGATCTGATGTACACTCAAGCACATCATTAGCTTCTACAAGCCCTCAGAAGGGCCAAACTAAGCAGGTGTGTACTGGCCTTGTTGCTGACAGGCCTCGGGACAGACAGGTGCAGAGCAAGGCTTGAGATCTTCACACAGGCAGAATGAATTAGTCAGCCTGCAGAGTTCCAGGGTAGGCTCCACATCACCTGTTCACATTCCAGTTACTGCTCGCAACTCTTCATGCCCTAACTTATTCCATGTTCAAACTCTTCAGGACAAACCCAAGATCTGTTATTCTAATTCCCATTTTATACCGTGATGAAACTGAGACATTGAGGAGTGAGTTAAGTAGTCCATTGTCTTACTATGTTTTCTGTTGCTATCCCAAAATACCAGAGACCAGGTTATTTATAAAGAATAAAAGTTTATTAGGAGTCTTTTGCATAATATATTATGCAGACATTCCCAAATCTGGAAAACCCCAAGCATCTTAGATAAGAAGAATTCAACCCATGTCACACTATGTTTTTTCCCTACACATGCATTATAATAAAGTTTAAGTCATAAACTAGGCACAGTGAGAGATCATTCTTGTGCTTGGGGCAGCGTTCTAAAGGATTCATTTGAACACAAGCAGAGCTGTGCTGCAATAGTGAATCTGGTGGTTAAGGAGGCTGATAAGGGGCCAATGCAGACAGCTCATATACTGAGCAGATATACTGACTAATGCTTGGCAAGGCAGATAGGACAGAGTAGGATGTCACACTGCTCAGAACATCAAACAATGTAAACTGAAGAATTATTTCTGAAGTTGTCCACTTCATATTTTTGGACCAGAGTTGACCACAGGTCACTGAAACAAGAGAACCTGCAGCAACATTGTGAATAAACAGGGGTAATGGTAAATACATCAAAGAGTTTCAGCGCATCGGAGCTCTTAATCTTACAGAAGTTCAAATTGTATCTTCTGAGCCTGCTGCCAGTCAGACCATCTTCAAATTGGTTTCCAAGTCTATGTGAGTCATTTTTCACTGCTGTGACAAAATACCTGAGATCAACAACTTATGAGGAGGGAAAGTTTGTCTGGGCTCACTTTCAGGCCCAATTCAGTTAGCTCTAGTGCTTTTTGGGCCTGTAGTCAGTTTCCCCTGCTGGGAAATATCTAACATACAAGATGCAATTAAAAAACACAGTGTGTTTAAATTAAAACAACAACAACAACAACAACAACAAAAACAGTAAAAGATACATTGCCATTAATACCCCTCAAAATATTCTCCATTTGCTTGGAATAAGCATCTCATTGGCCTTGGCACACTGGAGAAAGTTCTGGAAGTCTTTGATTGTTGTTTAGTGGCACTGTCATGGCTGCCGTGATTTGTTTTGAAATGTGGGTGCCAGACCCAGTGCATAGGTGGATGAGGACGCACTCCAGTGTTCCAATGTTTTCATGAGTCCACCTTTCTGTTGGATGGCACTTGGCAGCAGCATTCACCATAGTTTTCATCACACTTTGTATAAACCTCATGAAAGAGAATGTGCAAAACTTTTTCAGATAGGATAAGTGTGTTTGAAACTAGGGGGATATTTTGAAGAGGATTAATAGCAATGCTTTCTTTTTCATGTAATAAACTTGAAATATTTTAACATTCACCAAACTTTTCAATCACCACTTGTACCCAGTTTAAAGAACAAAAGATTTATTTTGGCTCACAGTTTCTCAGGTTTTAGTCCAGGGCTGGCTGGCTTCAGTGTACAAAAATCCTGATGGAAAGACATGATAGGCAAAAGTTGTTCATATCATGCGGTCAGGAAGCAGACAGTGAAAGCAAAAAGAACCAGAGAAATGAGGACAGAGTCAGACACATTCCTCAAGGTCATGCCCCCATGACATATTCAGACCCACCCAGACATGTACTTTGCTAATTGCCTCAAGTCAATCAAGTTGACAGTCAAGGTTAACTATCATAGCTAAGAATGCCAAGTGTCTCAGAAGGAGGCCAGAGCATTTGATCAGGGCTAAAACCTCAGACTAAATCCAAGGCCAAAACTACCCAGGGAAAGCTGTGGAAGCAGTCTACTCATAATACCAGGCCTAGACCAGCTGCTAGAAATTCAGGAGCCCAACTGCTGGCTTCTGGGCTTGATACAGTCAAAATATATTAGGCTACTAATACAACTATTCATTTGCTTGGTTTAATTCAATTACTAAGGTCCAAAGGGCAAGGGCTACAATTTCTGTTTTATGAGCTCACTAATATCACACAGATATTTATTAAATGAGTTAATTTTACCCTAAATATTTCCCCCTGAAAAAGAGTAAACATTCATTTCCCTTTTTATAGATCATTATTATGATTCTTTCAAATGATACATAAAATGCAAGAAAATAGTTTCCTTCTGAACCAAAATACATATGATAGATTTCTGGAAAAATAATTCATCATCAAAAAATTATCTCAAATTATTCTAGCAACATGAACTACTAAGCATGTATTTGCTATTGGCTATCTTTCCTCACTAAATTGTAAACTCTGAGATTTAAGATCTTTGTCTGTCTGGTCCATGCATGTACTCTAAGCACCTAAAACATAGCTGGTACATTTCGATTCTTCATAAATACTTTTTGATAATGATGACAGGAAAAGAAGAATGATCTCTAGAAATTAGTACTGATTAGTCTTAGTCAACTTTTTTATAAGGGACCTAAAACAAAGCATACAGGTAGACAAAGTACCTAGAATGACATTTTCCATTCCGCCTCATCACATACTGAGGTGATAAGAATGAACTGTAATGGGAAATAACCTGGTCAGATGAGTGGGCAGGAAAATGGCAAATGAGCTCCGTGCAGACTGATGTAAGATGATGACACATTATGGGAAAATGGTGCAAATGTGCCTATAAGATAATGGTTCCTAACTATCAGATCAGAACCATGAGAAAATCAGAAAGAGTTGCTGAATGCAGCCTATTTTTGCTCAGGAGTTACTCTTCAACTTCGATGCAGCAAAAGAAGCAAATGCCACATTAGTTTAATTATGCGCATCTGCACTTGGTTGAAAAATATCTGTAGAAAATAAATAAATATTTTTTCTAATGGCTGTGGCACAGTTCTCTCTTCAATGTTTTATGTCTGTCTTTGCTGGAGGGCAGTTTTCTATGGCAGTGGCCCATTTGTTCTCACCAAAAAGGCAGACTCTTCATTGAGGTGACATGGATAGAGCGCTTTCTTTTCAGGAGGAGTGTCTGCAGCTTCTGCTGAGGTAGGCTCAACTGCTCAGCATAAGGCTCATCTCTCTACAGTGCTATCTCCATACTCATTGTCCTACTATCCATGTTTTTTCCTTGTGCTCTACACATCTGATTTACTTAAAGTTGGCTTTAAGGTTTCTATTTATTGCATTAAAAAAATCTCTCAGGTGTCAGTAGGAAAACTATTTCAAGAGAAAAAAAAAAAAACATTTGCTTAATCTTACCCTGCATAAAAATGGATATAAATGGATTTCACAGGTAAAAACCCTTGGAAGCAGATTCTGACAAGAAATGAATAGTTTGCCCAAGTTGGAAGCAACCCCAATCCAAACGTAGTTAGCCTGTATGTGAACAGCCTTTATACAGTATTCATTCCAGTCATAGGGAGGTAGGACTCTTGGATAGGTCTCTCCAAAGATTGCTGTCTAAAAATCAATAGGAAAAAGAGAACTTTCATGTCAACATAGATCTGTAAATTTTGTGGTTTTACTCAACATCTTTATATTATTTTACTATTGTTTTTCATCATTCATTGTCCTAGTATGTATTTATTTTGGAAAACAAAAGATCAAGACAGCATAACTCATTTTGAATTTAGTTCTAGACCCAGTACCACATGCTTACTGATATAGAACTGAAAGCTGAATAACAACTGGAATGGCGGAGGGAATTTGTGATCTTTCAAACTAGGTTAATCTTGATTTAAATGAAGAATGTAACATGGAAAAGCAAATGTTGAAGGTCTACTGAAACCATCACATCGGAGGCAGAGCTGTAACTCTGTGGCAGATACCTTCCCCAACATATATGAGGCTTTGGCTTCAAGCCCTGATGCTCCAAAATAAGCAAGTCAATTAATTCATGAACCGTAAGCCATGTATGTGTATTAATGTTTTAATCTTCATCATTCTCTACCATTATTATCCCCACTTTACTTATAGGTAGGCTGAATTGCTAAGGTCTCACAGTGATAAAATGGCAATTTGATATTAGCTAGTCTGACACCAAATTCTATCATCTTAATCTTGATATTAGATGTTCTCTGGTACACATGAATTAAATTCAACTGCCTAAATACTTATTAAGCTTAGAGAACTCTTTAGACTAAGATGTGACAAATAGTCATGGCTGTTAAATTCATGAATGGAAACATGAGAGAACATGGGTAACACAGAAAGCTGTTGATATGTGTGTACTGATGCCCCGGGAATTGCCATGATACCTTCCAAAACTGGGCTTTAACGTCCCTGTTCCAGGAAATCTATATGGAAACCAGATCGAATCCAGGATAGAAGTCTCATGCTTTGGTTACATCTTGTCATGGCTACAGAAAGACTACTTTAATTGCTCTTTAGAATGCTTCCCAGACAGTGCTGGTGTTGACAGAAACAGAAGTTAACAGACAGGAGGCCTCGTGGTCTTTTTATGCATGTGTTTTCATAATGCTTTCTCTCTTTGCTAAATGAAGTGGCTATCTGCGCATGTCTTTCTTATTAAACTCTGTATGTCCTCTGTAGTGTGCACCATAAAATTAAAATGACAAAATCATCTTAAAAGATATTTCCCTTAGTAATTTAAAAGTTTTTATTATTAATTACTATGATCTTATAGTTTCACATGCAGCCACTAATACACAATTAATAGTACTGGGGTGGATCTGAAATTATTCTATACTCAAAAGCTACCCTATAACTTTGAATGTACATTAAATGTGAGAAAGGTAAGTATAGTAAATAAGTTTTAAAATTTATTGGTGTTGAATTTTACCTAACCACAGTAATACACAATACTGGAGATACTCTCTCTCTCTTTCTCTCTATGTATATACATATACATATGTGTACATATACATATGTATACATATACATATACATATACATGTGTATACATGTACATATGTATACATATACATATACATATGTATACATATACATATACATATGTATACATATACATATGTATACATATACATATATACATATATACATATATACATATATATATATGCACACATATTGAACTGGAGTTCGAGAGAAAGTAGCAAACTTTTGGGAGAAATTTCACTTGGTGACTGTTGCTATAGGAACCATTTGCCAATTGCTCAAGGTACTACTTCCTGAGAAAGATAAGAGCAGCAAACCAGATAAAACAACAAATTGAGAAAACAAAGGAATTTAGCACCAGAAAAAATAATTAAGCACCTTTTTATGTGCATATATTCGAAAAGATGGTATTTGCTCAGGTAGGAGGAAAGGGTAGGTACTCAAAACCATTTTCTTTCAAAGAGCTGGCGACTCTGTATTAAACAGGAGGAAGATCTTCCTTGGCTGTCTTAATCTCTCCCGAAGCTCATTACCACTCTATGAGTCAATCCTGAGTGTAATCATAAACCCAGTTGTAATTGCTTTATTTCTTTTCAACTAGCCTGAAGAAGCGTATCGTAAGTATTCACTATACCTGTTAAGTGGCTACACTTCTCCCATGTGGAAGACTGTTAACATCGCCTTTACAGCCACTGAACACAGAATATCAGTGTCAAGATGTGTATTTGACCTTAAATGAGAAAAAAAATTTCTTCCTCAAAGCCTGACAGTCCAGCACATTTCTCTGAAGTTGTAGCTTATTAGCAATTTTCTGTTCATTCAACATATGGCATTACATTCCAAGCAACTGTCAGAATAAAATCTGAATCCATTTTTTTTATATTCCAGTGAATGTACATTGTGATGCTACTGTGAAAACACAATAATGCTTTATGCCAAGGTCCTCAATCCTTTAGATTAAACTGGACACTTCATGGTGACTATTTCTCAATCCATCTTTCTCCCTTTGAATTCTGTTCCTTCTTTCTAGCTGTACCTGACCCTTCATTCAATCATTTCTAAAAATTCTTCCTATTTCAAAGCTGACCACAACTGAGATGGCAATTGGAGTTCTTCATTAGAAGGAAAGGTTGAAATAATCAGTTGTTCATTATTTGAGAGGAATTTGTCATTTTCAATATGATCTTTCCTTTATTTCTCTAGATAAGAAAGTCAGACTGGTCAATGGTTCCTATATCATCTCATGATATTACTAGCTGTGAATTTCCTAAGTACAATTAAAAGAAAAATTATTTCAAGGTAAGTGTTCTTATCCTTAGGTGGGAGGTAGGCACACTGGTACTATCTGTATGCATAGCTCTATATTAGAAATAGAAATAGTGTACTGTTGACATGCAAGTGCTTGCCATGAGCAAGTAAAGTCAATATGACGAAGAAACTAATGAGGTGGCACATAGCTATACAAATGGATCAGACTAGGGAAATGTGGAAGAAGCACATACATCATTCACCTTTAGCTGATTAATACCAGGAAGAAATTTGTGTTATTTGGAGAAGTCTTACATTTGATGCATTTTTATTTACAAATTATTTATTCATTTACTTTTGAGACAAGGTCTCGCTTTGTAGTTCAGACTGGTCTTGCACTCAACCTTGAATGCTGCAATGTTCTTGCCTCTGCCTCCCAAGCGCTAGGATTACAGGCATGAGCCACCACTCCCAGCATTGTGATATATGGTACTGATTGCTGGTGGCCATGAGTCACCACGCCCGGCTTTTTGATGTATGTGGTTACCAGGATTGAATTTGAGTCTTGCACTTACAAGATAGGCACTGGAACCACTGAGCTAAAGCCCTACCCTTTTACCAAATTTCTTGACAACAAAGTCTTTAGTCCTCCCTTCTGTTTACTCATTCTTTTGAAATGGCATTTATGTCCTTGTCTTTAAACATCATCTATTTGCTAATGGCTCCCAAATTTATGTCTTTAACCAAGAAAATTTCCGGAAACTTTCTTATCTACTTTGCCTTTGGCATCTCCAGAGATGAGCAATGTCCATTGCTATGTGACATTAACAATATTGAACTTTGATTACTCTAACAAGCCTGCTTTGGCCTCAGCATTCTGACTACACTGTCATTCCCACTGCAATGTCATTCTGAGATCAGAAACTCTGCGGGCATATGGCACTTTTTCCCACACGTACTTACCTTCCAAACCTGCTTACACTCCCACTGTCTTTCATCACTTCTCTGTTATCTTCCCAACCAGCAACATGTTTCATTGTTCGTTCTCCAGATCTTTCTTGTCTCGCTGTGTCTGCCTTACCTCCTTCGTTGCAGTTCATACTCAGAACAGAATCCCGAGTAACTACTGTATTTTCAAATACAAGTGAAATCTGATCATTCTGCTCAAACCCTTATATAGCTCCCATTTTCATCAGAAGAGAAGTTAGCCCTTCTGAACGCTTGTGATGCCATATACCTCACCAACACTCTCTTCTCCTCTCTTACTAACTTTCCCTCGCTCACTGCAACCCTGCTGGCTAGCTGATCACTCCATAAACATTCACACTCCCACCTGAGACTGCAGTGGCTATTCTCTCAGCCTGGAAACTTCCGTGCCTTTTGTGTTTCTGGGCTGACTCCTGCACCTTCCGTTCTTTCTGTTCAAAGAACGTCTTCTCCAAGAATTCTCAATTCTCTCACCTTCCTTCTAAACTCCTATTAGCCCAATTTACATTTTTACCTCTCACTTCCTAAGATACTCTTTGTTAATCATTTACTATGTGCATTATTTGGTATTTGTCTCTCTAATGTAAGTCCCACAAAGACAGCTCCATATTGTTGGTCTTTGATATAGCCCAGGTCCTTGGCTCTTGATGAATCCCTGTGCCTCATGGATGCCTAATAAATATGAGTTGTAAATGATAACTGTCGAGTTTATTCTTGAACGTTGCTAACTGTTTAAACAAATAAACACTGTGACAGCCAAACAAAACCATCCATAGGACCAAGCCTGTGCAAAATTTATTGGTGGCTTGTGGTTCACTGTAGTTCCTATATGCCCCATACTTCGTTGTCACTGTAACATCTCTTCTATTAAAGGTTTCAGAAGCAGAGAGTACGCAGAACTTGTGTATGGGGAGCGCCTAGGAAACTAGACCTCTTCTGGTTTCCTTCATCCCTTCTCTTGCTCTATCTGTTCTCTCCAAACCTGTTCCACCTAGAGGATACTTCAGACTCCAACCTGCAGAGAGAGGGCTGAGCAAGAATGATGCTGGTTACTCACCTCCTCTGCCGCTGAGGCTGGAACCATGTTGCAGGAGCCAGGGTGCTCACATGTTGAGCTGATACTTTAAGCTATTGCTTTAAGTAACATTTCACCATAAATTTTAAAAGCCAGGTGACATGGCCCACAGAGCTCTGAGACAGTCAGACCAAGCTGAAACCCTGGCTCCTTCACTTGTGTGGACCGCGTATTCAGCCTCACTGACTGCACATTCCTGGCCAGCTACATGGGAGGCGTCATATCTCAGAATTAAATGGGGTAATAAATTCCAAGTGCTTGCAGTAGGCTAGGTGCTTAAATAATGATTCCTTGTTTTCTTTCTCCCAAGCCGAGTATTTGCTAAAACCATTCCAGAGAATTTATTACTCCCTTTTTCCTAAATTATATACAACATTATCTTTAGTTTTAATATATTATTTTCAAAAATTATAGCTTTTTTTCTCTACTGTACCATAAATATTTTCTAGATTTTAGAGTCTCTTCTGAGATGTTTCTCTCTAAAATATATATTTCTAAATTCTGTGTTTCTCAAACTTAAAGAAAAAATTACCTTTGCTATTAGAACATTCATCTTTTCAAAGTGTTTAGGGTTTCTGTACATTTGCTCCATAAGACTTTAGCAGAAGGGCCAATTATCTAGATTAATTAAAATTAAATGAAATGAAGGATGACATCTAAAAGTATCTAAACACTCACATTTTAAGTTCCTTAAACATAAACTAATTCCTAAAATACTCTCTGCTTGACTGCAAAATGTTTAGTTACTGTTTTTTGTCTAAATGAACCCAGTAGCAGCAGACTCTCCCGCTCCTGGGTGACCTGGAAATTCCCAAGTAATCACTTTTGAATAGCAGATGTTTAGATAAGCTAAGATGTTCTTAGGGAAATAAATCCTTTTATGATTATTTCAGATGGGAGCTGTATGTTTGGCTCAATACTTTCATAGATCTGCATCTCAACAGGTGAAAATAAATACGGGCAGAGCCATGTTGAAGAGAATCTGGCACCTATTTTCTAGTGACTATATAAAGACAGGCAAGGGCACTGACCTCAGGATGGGTGTGGGTCAGAAGGGCAGGAAGGGAATCTGCTAGTTGCCTTGTTCTGTTTTAAAAGCCTGGAAGAGCAGAATACATGCCATTTTAAAAAAGAGAGATTAGGATAGAAAGTATTGTTGGAAAAATCATAGTTAGAATATCTCCTCAGATGTAGACTCGAGTGGAGACATAACATCACCTACTATCAGTACCATCAGGAAACGTTTATCGAGTGTCTGGGCACATGGGGTGGCCAGGAATAGGCGTACGGATACACAAGGAGCTGCTAAGTGGCAGCGCACAGTCTGGTAAAGATGTTGGCAGAGAACTATTTTTCATTGACTTGGGTTTTCATTGTTTGCTGTTCTGCTTTCTGCAAGCTCTCTGTCCCTTTCATTTCTGCACTAAAAAGACTTTGAGTCCTGGTACCTTTGCTGAAAAAGCAGAAGAAGGATAGTACTTGTTGGCTGTAACGTTCACATGCAAAATAGTGCTATGCTTTAGCTCCCACCCTGAGAAAGTCCTAAATCTTCATCTTGACAGGCAGTGAGACAAAGGTACCAACCTCAGATCTCAAGAGCTTTTCTTCCTTTTCCTCTACCTCTCCATCCCTTCCTTCTTTTCCTCCTTCTTTCTTCTTGATTTTCTCTCATTCTCCCTTTATTTTTTTTTTCATTTATTCTGGGTTTTTTTTTTTTTTCTACTCTCACTCTTAGTTCTATACCCCTTTACTTGAACTTTAAAAATTCTCCAGGGTTATCAACAAACTTCATAAATTTCATTAAAGAGAAACATATTCATTTAAATTAGACTGATTGTAATGACTTGGAGGTAAACATAACATGTAAGTTTAGTTTTACTTAACAGGCAAACAATAACTGCTACCAAACTCATACTGTCTTTTTCCATGTATGTACATATGTACACAAATGTCTATACACATATTTATATTTACATTCAGTGGTCAATGGTCTGGGGCCCACAGTCAAAAAGATCTTGCAGTTCTACCCTCTTCAGATCTTTCCAATTAGAACTTGAAAGCCCGTTTTCCTCCCAGAGAAATGCCAGATGCATTCTTCTCTAATGAGCTTAGGACCAAGACTGCAATATGATCTCCCGCTTCAGGTGGAACATGGATATCAGCTCAGAAAGAGAGGAGAGCGGGGTCTGCAGGAGGATGTAGGTTGAAGGATTACCTTAATTAAATGTAAAAGTAGGATCAGAGAGGTAGGACGGCCGTAAAGAAACACGAGTCCTGTGGTCTGAAGACAAAGCTCTGTAGGGCAGCTGTTGCTGTGTTTGGGGGAAAAATCAAAGTAAGTCTGAGTGTTTATACAATATGTAATGAAAATGAGGTGGGCACGTCACACATATCGTTGGATATGGGTAGCCCAGGACAAAAGCCTACTGAGAACTAATCACACCTTAAATAGTTGTAGTTGAGTCCATCTAATACTGTGTATTTTATCTTAGCTCATAAATTAGGTTTTTCTTGCAAGTAATTCATGACTCCACCTGTCCACTGTGTTTTCCAGAGATTTAAAGGGTGAGGCTACAGACAAATAAAAGTTTAATGCAAAGTTTAATACAAATGAGTAGAGTTTGCCACATCATATTTTTTAATGCTATTTGTAAGAGTGTCTGGTACTTGAAAATTCTAGTGTTTGGATTTAATAATCCATTTAAATAATGAAAAATCACACAGTTCTAAAGGGAATGAGGAAATCATGCACTGAGATAAAAATAAGTACAAGATAAATTGTTAGGGACAAATAGGTGATATGCAACAGTGCATAAACAGTGACATAAACAGATGAAAGCAATATATATGTAGGTACTTACTTAAATATCCCAGAATAAACTGAAGAAAAAGCACTCATAGTTGTTTAGAATGAGTGCAGAGGAGACAAGAAAGACTGGATTGAAAGGTTACTAAGGTGTGTAGAGTTGTTGTGCTATTAATTCTTTAGTCATATGATTAGATAGATTTAGACAGATGATACATATCATTTTAAAGTTCTTTATTATACTAAAAATATAATAAAATGCAGCAGCTGTCCAATAGAAAGTTGCAAGCTATAGATTCCAGGGGATAGCTATATTTGCATTTTATTGGCTCTATCATCTTGTATCCTACTAACATCCCAAGGGTGTGCTACCAATCACATACAATTTGACCTCTAGGTAAAGGAGAGATCAGGAAACATAAGAAAACAATCAGCTGATAATCTTCTTAGAGGCATTTGGAGCTGCTCAGTGATCCATGAATGTCAAGGCAAACCTCTGATACACCTCTTCCATGTTCTATACAAATCTCCTTAAGGTAAACTAGGAGTGATTAAAGAATACTCGTGACCTTTGTTTTATGTTCCTAGGTGCTGTGGAGGCATTATTTCACATGAATTCCTAAAAGCTCAAGAAACATACAGCACATTTATTTATTTATTTTTCATAAACAGTATAAGGTGAGCAACACCTTGACCAGGAGAGAATGCTCAGTGGTTAGAAGAAGCACAATCCGTTTTTATTTCTAGCCAGAGAGTTACAAAGATTTCAAGACTAATTTGCCTGTTTCTACACTATTTTCCCCTCACAACAATTCCCAAGTCATTTTACAGCTCATTTTTAGGTACTTAGATGCCTTCCTTTTCGTCAGGTAGCAAATGTGCCTCTACGTAATATCTGGGAAATGCTTATTATTGGAATTATTAAATGTACAAGCTGACACAACAAACCACCAATTTGTTATTTTGATGAAAATATTTTTGTATTTTCAGCAGATGGCTCAAAATGTTGCCTTTGTTATATAGTTTTTGTTTTGACAAAGACAAAAAAGAAAGAGAAAGAAAGCTCTGGATCATTTTTCCTGTGAAATCTAATCTAAAAACCAAACAGCTGGGCACGTGACTTTAGAGTGTGTTCCATGTTTCATTTCTAGAGCCCATTTCCCTGGCAACCTGCACCCTCTCCCAGCTGTAGAGGTCAACACAATAGACTTGTCACAGGTTTTAAGTCGGGTAACCACTTTTAATTTGGAGAAATTATTACCCGGGGAGAAAATAGGCTGGTCCTGTACTTCAAAGAAAAAAAATAGAAATCAAGATGAACGCGGCCTCCCGAATTGGACTGACTTTTAATGTTGCTGCGAGACTCACAAGCAGCTGTTCAAATAAGTAGCTGCCCAGAGGAAATGTATATTCAAATGCTCCTTGTCATTTGCCTCTCCTTGGTTCACACCTAAAAGCCAGATGCAAGCTCTTCCACGGTGAATAAATAGATGCCTTCTGGTGGCTCATTATGGTAATTACTGGCCGTATATTACTGCCATGTGAAAGGGTTGTGAAGAGGCAGCCGGCCCAGGGGCATTTACAAGTGGTTTATTTGTGTTCAGCTATTAAGAATCCTCCATTTATCAGATCAGCTACTGCTCCTTGGGTTTTACAAGCAAGTTGTTCCCCAACAACCTGATCTTCATCTACTACCTTTGCGAGGTATTTAAGCACCACTTAGAGACCTAACACCCTGCTTGAGAAAGTGACTTTACCTGTACAAAGAGTTTCGCACGTCCACTGTGTCCAACAATGTATTTCACAGGACGTTCTCCATTCCTCCCCTGCCTCCTTCCAGGATTCAAGGCTTACTCCTTTCTTTCATAGCCAACCCAGCAGCACTCCTCTTTGTTGGCCACAGAAACCTTCCTGGTGTAAATTAATGTCAATGCAACTGAGCTTTATGGGTCTGGACAACCCTATGTCACATCCAGGTTATATAGGGCTTTAAGCTCAGTTTGGGGGAGGCCCTTTGTAAACAAAAAGAACAGAACATTTGAACATAAAATTAGGCACAGAAATGAATTTTGTAATGAGGGAAGACTATTACAGGGCTGACAAGTGTACAACATCATAAAATCAATAGAAAACAGTGCGGCTTCCAAACAGTTAACCACTTAAACCACCTGTGATATGATTATTCTTACTTTGAGAGAGAGCAGTCTTGCTTACCTCTTACATGACAATGGTTTTATAATATTTTTATGAGAAAAAAGAAAACTTTGCCTTCGTTTTAGCAGCAATGATTGAAAAACTTTATATTAAAGAAAATTTTCTTTCAGTATTACAATTTGTTATTGATAATACCATATGAGTTTTTAGAACCGTTTTAAAATTTAGAGAAATGCTCACTTAATTTCTTTTTATGGGATCTATGTAATATCTTGAGGTATTTCAAGTTTTGCAGTGAGTAATTTAAATGCACTTAGAATTTAAATATAGGCCTGGGGATTTAGCTCAGTGGTTCTGGTGCCTGTCTTGCAAGCTCAAGGGCCTGGGTTCAATCCCCGGTAACCACATACAATACTGGACGTGGGGACTTACACCCAGCAGCAACCAGTACCACATACCACAGTGCCAGGCGTGGTGGCTCACGCCTGTAATCCCAGCACTCAGGAGGCAGAGGCAGGAGGATTGCTGTGACGTGAGTTTGAGGCTGAGCTCAGGGCCAGTCTGAAGCACAAAGCAATACCCTGACTCAAAAAAAAACCAAAAAAACAAAAAGAAAACACCCCTAAATATATTCATTAACTGTAGCATGGTGCGACTGACTCGACTGAAATACCTCTTTGAATCAATTACTGCTTTTGTTTTAACTTGAAATTTTTATTTATGTTGCTGCTCCTCTGTATCTATTCATTTCAGTACTTGACTTTATTGCTTGTAGTTTTCTATTTCATTTGCTTCTAAACTTCCTTTTAGTTTTTAAAGAATATTTATAGATGGCAAAATGGTACCCCTTCATAAACATTTAAATTAGGAGGACATTTGGTATAAACTTTGACTTATTTTATAAAAGCATTTCAAAACATCTCTCCAAATTTGTTTTTTGATATCAGAACAATTTTATAAATCAGTAAACAAAGGCTATCTAGGAGTTGTCCTTAAAGTAAGAGACTGAAGTGTTTAAACTGCATAGAGAGTCATCAGTGGTCTGCTTTGGGACCTCTGGAAAACAGCCCTAAAGCATGACACTCCCCTATGAATCCTTGATTGATGAAGTTGATTGCTAGAGACAATTTTTAAATTTAAATGTAGAGATGGGAACTTTAAGCTAACATTTAGTATTATTTTTTAAACTTATTTTTGGTAAGAGGTTTTGGATTTTCACAGCCCAAGGATACTCACAGGATGAGGAATGAAGCAGAAAGAGCCCTTGGTGTGGGAGGTAAAGAGATGAAAGGAGTGGATGTTGGGGGCTGTCCTTTCAGCTTGTGTGTCAGAACCTCCAGATTTAGTTACAATCTGCTTCTTATGGTAAGTATTCTAATGGTAACTATTCAGCAAATTCCTTTAGTTGACATCATCCCATTGATTATTACAGAAAAACTGGAAATAGCCTATATATTCAGAGATCAGGTGTCAACACGGTATTGCACATCCATACTATGGAAGCATGCAGCATACTACAGTGCTCTATAATAGGATGCTTTTTGCACTTGAAAATTAGTTGTGATAAATCTTTGCCTGAAACAGAAAGCAAAGCCATGGAATAGTAATAATCTCAGTTCTGTTTTAAAAAATATTTTCACACATAAATATGAAAATATAGGTACCAAGATGACGAGAGTAGTTGTTTTTTGAGCAGTTAAAGATGCAAAAAGATGTTGTTTTTTGAGCAGGTGTAAGATGTAAAAAAAAAAATTGTAAGATATGAAAATTTTAAAAACCATATGTAATTTAAAAAACTCCTCATATTATCTTTCATTTAGATAAGAAAATGCTTTTCATACCAAGAAGAGAAAATAGCACTTTAACCTGGATTTTCTTTACCCTTTCATAATAAGAGAATGGCCTAGAATTTCAATGTGTAGATACAGTTCAAAATTTGTATTGAAACTTTATTTTCAAGAGACATCAATCTATTTATAAGAAGAATTACTTTCTGGGAGTTATTATAGCAAGAACAGACCAGTCAGTCTCACAATATAGCACAATGGAATTTGTAAATTCCTTCTCTGTGATTGGGAAATAAGCCAACATACCAAAAATTTACTAGGAAACTGCAAAAATAATGTTTTATATTTAATTGAATTTTCCAAGAATGTATATAAAATTTTCTCTGGAGAGGCTTATATTCAGCCCTTGTAAGTATAAGTAGAAAGGATAGGACTTCTAAGAACTGTAGCGTGACGTATAGATATTCTGTATTGATTAGAGTTCCAGAATCTATGAAACGCAGAATGTACTCATTTGCATACACTTCCTATCCTTCCAAAGTGATAGTTTTCCATGCTTGATGTGCAGAAGAAACATCCGCAGGACCTTGTAACAGGCACATCCAAGACTGTATACTGTCCCACTCTGCAGATACGAGATGTCAACAGGAATGGGTCATTCCAACAGTACCCCTACATGGAAAGACATCATTTTAAGAAAGTGTGCCTATTAAAATACAGGGAAAATTATAGCAGTGAGGAAGAAAGAGACTTCTGTAGAGGTTAAAAGATTGTGATTTGTGGCAAGCAGACTAGAAGAATTGTTCCTGGTCCTAAACAGTTCCTCCAACCCTCCTACACCAGCTGACGAGCATGCCCCTAGAGCTGTAGCCCCCGACTTGTATTGTGTGAGCCCTTTGACTGAAATCATTATGTGTGGGGGGAAAAAAATCCCTTTTTATTCAAAGTACAGAAGCTTGAAGCCCTGTTAAGATAATGACTTGGGCCTCACTTAAAAACCTGCCACATTCAACCTTATAAATCTCTGCTCCTACAGATTGCTGCCCCGACTACATGTACTTTGTCTCCACTTGTGCTAATGGTTTTCTGTGTTCTCTTCCAGACACGTGACAGCCTGGTGTCATAGTGCTGCTGCAAAATGCATTCTCTGTGCCCAGGAAGAACCTGTATAAATATTCTCAATAAATAAATAACAGTTGTCATTTTCAGAATATGACAATCTCCAGCTGCCTGTGCTTAACAGGAGCAACGTGTCATTTATCCTAATAGATGTGAATGCATGTATTGTACATACCAGTGAGTCACCTAATTCTTATTCACTCCAGCCTTGGTCTCAGTTGGGGGCAAGTTCCTATAACAGGGTTTGGCTGTATCAAATCACAAGCTGAAAAATCTTGGTCAATTATACAAGCCCGAGGCTAAGGAGGGAGTTGTCCTTTCATACCTGCTCGCAGACCCCCCCTCTTCCCAGGCTTCCCCCAGATGCCAGTCAACCTCCTTTCTGTGGAATTTCTGGGAATCTCTCTCCCCCCTGTAATTTAATGTGACTCAGTTGTTCTGTGTCCCGATAATACAAGTGGTGAGAAAGTCCCCTAATCCTACCGGCATCCCCTCTTGTCAGCACCTCTTTATTTCCCTCTTTAAAGGCTCAACATGTTTTGATTTACAATAGCGCCAAGATAACTGCAGGTGCCCTTGCTCAAAAGCAAGGTTAACTCACCTGAGATGCATTCTTTTATTGCAAACAAAAGCAACACAGGAGCAGGAAACACAATTAATACAGGTGCTTCCCTGAAACTTAGCAAATGCCTGTTGTCTTGAAAGGTGAAAAAAAAAAAAAATCCCCACCATTTCCTGGAGGTTTCTTCACGCTATGTCAGTGGAGGACAGATTTAAATTAGAATAGGGTAGAAAGAAAGAGGGGGGAAAAAGACCCCATAGAAGGACCTGTAAAATGTGCAAGGACTGAGGTTTTTCAGGAGTGAGTCCAGTGCTGACCAAAAAGGACCCTCACAGTGGAATTCTGGGAATGACCCGTATAAAGAAATCGTTAGTCTAATAAGTGGTGTATTTTAGGGGTATATTCATACTAAATAGCATTTTTTTTAAGTACTCCAGTAAGACAACCTTTGTAGAAGCTGTCATTTGATTCTCCTTGGAAATATATAACGCATATATTAATTCTAGAAAAGCACTGGATTCTGTTAGCTGAAGACAAATGAGCTAACTTTCGCTTCAATTTTCTTCAAGTTCAGAGTTCAGTATTCCTCTGGCTGACAGTTCATCACTTCAGAATCTCAGAAGTTAACTGACTCTTTTATCATGATCCATAGGTAAATCTTTTCCGGTAAATGTTGAGGGTATTTGCTGTTAGTGTTAAGAAATGATAAGAAAGGAAATCAAGCAAAATAAATGGTACATTCCTGCTCAACAGCTTAATTTTGTGAGTCTTGTATAAAGAAAATTAAGATGAAAACCCCTGAAAAACAAAAAAGGAGAAATTGTAGACTTAACAACAACACTTGACAAGCAATTACATTTAAATTGCCAAGCGTATTACATCTATTTTTAAAAATCTTGAACTCTTCTCTAAACAAGTAATGTCTTTTAACTCCTGATCCCAACACCGGTTTAATTTGGACAGATTCATCAGGTAAAGTCTTACTTTTCAACCTCGACTGGGTTCTTTCCAATATTAATTTCCCTAGGGGTCCACATTTCACTGTTACAGCACTGAGCCTCCCTCTGACTGCCTCCTTCTTCTCCGGCACACACACACACAAAATATAGTTTCAATGAATGCTTTTGGTCTCGCCACATTTCCTCAGTGGTGAGGGCACCTGCGCTCAGAATGACAGGATGACAAGACCACATGCTTCATTCCACCTGCTCCTTTTTTTAAAGCAATTGCCACAGAGCTTACCAAATTACGTGCTAATTTTCTCAGGGTTACAAATTTAAATTAGAATGAAGGTGCTAAACTTTTATAAATTAGTATACCCTAATCGTCTGAAGCAAGGTCTCTGTTTTCTAGAATTCTACTTTTTCATGACCCCGTAACAAATGGCCGAAGAATGCTGCTACTTTGAACCCCACCATATACTATTTTTGTTTCCTTCTTCATAGTTTGTAAATGAAAGAAGGTTTCCTGTATTCCAGTTTTTATGAGAAAAGATATTACTCGAGTGATTTCCTATGCACATAGAGAAATAAAGGCAAAGGAGTTAAGTTGCCGCGGTTCCTAATAAAAATTTGATGTGCATAGTTGACTCTAACCTTTAGATAAACAATGAATTATTTGTAAGTAGCAATATGCCCTATGCAATCTATGAGACATAATTACCCAAAGTTGCTTATTTTTCTAATTTCAGATTTTACTTCACATCCTGTATTTTACTCTATACAGTTGAGTAGAACCAAAATTGACTTACACACGTACATTTGTAGGAGTGAAAGTTTATTGCAAAATGATGAGGTCCATTAATTTAAATAACAAACATAAAACATTGGCAAAATGTAAGTTTATTAGGAGATTCCTGACTTTTTCACATTCTAGTGAAACATAAATTTTCTCTGTGTGCATCCATGTGAAAAATCTATTGTTTTCCACCTGAGTTAGCATTGGTATTTTTGTGCATGATCCTCTAAGTCACTTTCCATGGCTCAGATCATCAAGCCTGGAGAAGCCCTCACAGAACAAGTGGATAAATAGTCTGAGTGAAACCAGCTTGGTTGAAGAAAGAGGGAATTCTTGCTTAAAAGGGCCTGGCATGAACAAAATATTAGCAAACAAAGAGATATGATAATTTTCAGAATTCAAGAAAAATGTACTGAAGACAGTTCTTTTCAAAATCATAATTGCAAAAGCAGAATGTTCCAATTTATATTTTTTTTTTTTTTTTTTTAGGTGTTTTTGAGACAGGGTCTCGCCGTGTGGTTCAGGCTGGCCCTGAGCTCAGCCTCAAACTCACATCACAGCAATCCTCCTGCCTCTGCCTCCCGAGTGCTGGGATTACAGGTGTGAGCCACCATGCCCGGCACTGTGGTATGTGGTACTGGTTGCTGCTGGGTGTAAGTCCCCACGCCCAGTATGGTATGTGGTTACCGGGGATCAAACCCGGGTCCTTGTGCTTGCAAGACAGGCTCTAGAACCACTGAGCTAACTCCCCCGCCCTCCAATTTATATTCTTATGGTTCATGACTATTAGAAAAATAGTTATAAGATCCAATGAACACATTTAATATGATTTATTTCAACACTAATTTTATATTATAAGCTAATTAAAATATTTGTAAACAGTGAAAAAATATGGTAGAAAAATATTAGAATTTTGCACATTTTGTTATATAACATATATACTAAATTCACCCCATATAGGAATTGAAATATTTCTCATTTTATAATTAAATTTATTTAAATTTTGCTATCTTTCCATCAGTATCCTAACAACTGTCATTATTTTTCTTCCTAATCTTAAAATAAGTAAGGTTCAAATGAATAGAAAAGATAGTGTTGGCATTTCTATTCTTATAGACTAGGCTTTTATTATCAAATAATAAACTTATCTGTGTTAAACCTGATATTGTTATTGTAGATGCCAAATTATTCAGCAAACTTCTAAAGCAAGTAAATGTAAATAATATATATATGAATATATTCTAATATACTTTATTACACTTTTACCGCAAACTGTTCTACTTTCCAGTGTTACCAAAATAAGTAAAATGACATTATCAGTTACATTGGAAATGTTCAGAATGTCTATTTTCTAATTGTTTTATTGGTACATTTTATACATGTATCATCTTGATTCTCATTTTTTTGTACTCCTCTGCTCTCCTCACAATCCTTTCTTTTTGCTTTTTTAAAAAAATCAAATTTGTCTGTTTTTTGGGGGAAAAAAAATACAAGGTTTTGATCCTAAAGCAATGGAAAGAAGAGCCAAAAAGAGTCCCCTGTGGCCTGTGAACACAGATCCGTGTTGCGGCTGCACGCAGGCCAGGGCAGGGTACAAGCTCAGCATCGTGCTGACTTCGTGAGTCAAACTAACTCTTGCCTAAGTGGAGAGTCAGAAATATTCCCCAAAGGAGGAGGCCACAACAAGAAGTAAACACAAAGAAAAGACCCTGAGGCCTAAGGTCAAATGTGTATAAATCTGGTCTTCCCAGACCAACAGACCAACGGTGGAGTGAAAAGATGCAAGGCGGAGACACATCTTAAGGGCTTGGAGCTTTGTGAGCAGCAGCAGGTAGAGGGAGTAAGGAGGTGGCAGGTAGAGTGCAGACGGGAACTGGCCAACAATACAAATAAAGTGAGTCGGATCTCAATGCACCTCATGCTTCCCTCCCCACAGGTTTTCAGTATCTGCTTTGCTGAAGCACATACAGTCTCTAGGATTCGTGCCTGTGAGCTCCCATGAGAAGAATCCTTATGCTGGCTGGCGGCACTGTGAAGGAAAGACAGGTACGAGTCCTTAGAATGAACAGCAGAAATCCCGCCTGGTGCTACATCTTTCCCAGGGCCATGAAAAAAATCCCCATCTTCCTCTTTTGCAAAATTGAAGTGTAAAAAGATAGATTTATAAAAAAAACCTTTTTATTTAGATATAATTATAAACCCGCAAGTAGCAGAAATAACAGAGAAGTCCTGTATGTCTACAGATCAACATTTAAATCCAGGACCTTGAGATCTGAACTCTGTGTAGCGCTCTAGGTCATTTTATCACGTGTAGTGTACCAGGCAGTCAAGATACAAAACAAAAGACTTTGCTTTATATTGTATTCCCTTTTCAAGAAGTAAGACTTTTTTAATGAAAAGGGTTCACATTACTTTGAACATCAATTAATTTTATTGCGTAAATTTTAATGCTCACAACTGGATAGGGACATGAGCAAAAAAATAAGGATTTTGATACCACCATTTGGAATGTTTTTATGACACAGGATTATGGACACTTACTTTATGACTGTAATGTGTTTCAGCTCCCCTCTTTTTAAATCTGCTCAGCATATATAAATGCTTTGGGAGGTAACTTTACATTCTAATTCAGATCTGTCCCTGGGCTGTCCTTTAGTATTGCCTTGCTGGAAATGTATGTGTTTTACAAAAGGCAAAATGTGCTGAAGAAGAAGAACCAAATAGTGAAATAGATCCCATTTAGAAAGCTATAAACAAGCCTACAGTTGTAAGTGGTGACATGAATAAATTGCTTTTGAAAGGAAATTCAGACTTAATATCATTACCTAGCCGCAGCTGAAAGACATAACTATATTTCAGACAGTAGTAATGGCTGGCACCACTGGGTTAAAAATTATTTCATGATGGCATCATAATGACTTATTTAAAAAAAACAAAGAAAACCTTGAAATCTCATCACGTTGGTTAAGGAAGTAAAAATTCTATGGTGAACAAACTGGTTTTCTATCATATTCTTTGCCATAGTCTACTTTGGTCATTACTACAAATATGTCAGGATTTAAAAAGACTTATTTTCATAGCTTTGGTATGTTTATGGTTCCTACTATGGTGTAAGGCATAATCATAATATCAGAGTTCAAAAATTGTTGAAATTACTAGATCTTCCTACTGTAAATGCTGACACAGCCAATAATTTAATCTGCAAGATGAATTCCTTCTGGTAATGGTAAACAAAATTTTGTTGCAATTGAAAGGCAAGGTGAACACCGACGTTAACTAACCCAGCAGTGTGACCTTGGCCTTCAGCCAGCTTCACTCATCTGGAGTTTGCTAAGTGTACTATGTAAAACAGGACAGTCTTTCGAAATGCTTTCACTGAAACGAGGTCTATTTCAATGTGAGAATGAGATTTCCTTCCAGG
The DNA here is from genome assembly GCA_004026965.1 of Petromus typicus. Classification (NCBI taxonomy): domain Eukaryota; kingdom Metazoa; phylum Chordata; class Mammalia; order Rodentia; family Petromuridae; genus Petromus; species Petromus typicus. The sequence continues at coordinate 28,474 of PVIR01010143.1, forward strand.
CTTACCAGAATATTTTCTTCGCATTCCCTCCTACATCACAGCTCTTCTTTAGGATCAATTTCTGTCTGTACCTTGAAGTTCTCCTTATAGAGATTTTTAAGGAGTACAGATCTTGTAGTTCGTGCTAACTTTACATTTAGCTGTGTAACTCTAGGTTGACAGGTATTTTCTCTTAGCATTTTGAAGATATTATCCTCTCATCCGATACTCTTAAGGAAAGTGACATTCCTTTTATCTGGTGTGAATATTTTTCTTCAGGAACTCGTATTTGTCTTCTGCAATCTGTAGTTGCGCTGTATATGTAGATGCCTTTTTACTCTTTCCTTGATCATGATTTTCATTGGAATTGGTGGTGTTTTTATTGTGTTTGGTACTTCTCAACCAAAATCATTTTGAGTAGTGCCCTCTCCTAATTCTGCATCTCCCCCCATAATGGCTTAGACTCATAAGACCTCCCTACTCTTCCTTCTAATTTCATGGATTTTTTTTCCCTCTGCTTAATTCAGTCACCTGTTACTCTGTACAATTTAGCTCATTAGTTTCCAATTTGTTTGCAAAAGTTCTTTGGGTACTTTTTATCTCGCCTGGTAATTTTTCATTGTCATTGGTTTCTTACTAATACTTAAGAATTCTTTTCCTTTAAGAATAGTAGACGTCCCTTCTATATCCCAGATGCAATAGCTACTAGTCTGCAAGTCTTAGTGGATCTGATGTGTAGTCTTAATATGTGGTTGCTGTTGGTAAGGTTTTTTTTTTAATTTTTTAAAATTTCTGCTGTTGTTGTTTTTGTTCTGTTGACTCTTGCTCATGGTGATTTATTTCCTCACTAAAAAAGATTTTTTTTTTTTTATTCTAAGTTCAGTCATTGGAATTTTGGCTATGGAAAATTTTTGAAGCTCAAGTTGAAAGTGTTTTAGATATGATTTATTTTTATTCCTCCCAGTCACCCAGAGGCCCTACCTAGAAAGAACCAGTTCAAATTATATTCTTAGCTCTGGGTTTTTCAAGGTCACTGACTTCTTTGAAATCCATCTCCATCCCCATGTAAAGGCTTGCTTGTGGTTTTGAATTTTCATGGAAATATTTTCCCAAACCCTTCTACTGAGAACCAAGTCTAAGACAGCTAAGCATCTGTTTCCTATTTCCCTCTTCTGGCTGTTACATTTGGTTTGTTACTACACTTTTCATTAATTAAAATGAATTTTATAATGTAGTTAATTATAATATCTTTTCCTTTTCACTAAAAGAATCACTTGGGGGTAGTTCTGGATTCATACAGGACTCTCTGATCCAAACACTTTTCCTTGAACTAGCTTAGCTTCCTTAGATCCTAAAAAGAAATGGTTCATTAGGGCCAAGATTAGGCCACCAGCAAATGTTAGATGCTTCCTGAGAAACTACCAATGACCCTTCTTTTTCTTTTTTCTTTTCTTTCTTTCTGTTTTTTTTTTTTAACCTTTCTTTTTCTCATTCTATGGGGTCAAACTTCCTCATGGTTTAGAGTTCAATCTCTTAATAGGTAGTTATTCACTTTAAGATTAAATATTGTCTCCAACACTTCTGGTAAGGCTTTTCTGATGACCTCTTTGCCATATTACCTAGAATAGAATTCAAAATATCATTTAAAGACTAAATGAAAACTATTACCAGAACTAAAGATAACAATTTACCCAAACAAGTTGAATAAGGGATGGAAGAAGGACAAAGTCAAAATATATGTATCAATCACTGAGGAAATTAAAATAATATGTCTTAGAAATTGAATGAAACATATTATATAGAATTGAAAAGCCAAATAGTAAAAACCATGAATAAGATCATACCCCTTTCAAAACATTTGAAGGGAGTACATGTAACAAGCAAATTAAGCAAACAGATCATTAAGCAGAATTTTTAAAAGGTCATATACATCCATGAAAATACATCTATAAAAGTGAAACACTGCAAATTCAAACAATGTAGCAAATCATGAGTCACAATTAAAATATCATAGCAGAATGAAAACAAATATACAGTTCGAGTGTGATACACCTTCCTATTTTGTGATTCGTACTGAAGCACAAAAATTCAACTATATGCTAAACACAAAAGATGCTTCTAAAACTGAGAGTTTCTGAATGGATGAAAGGCACAGAATGAGCACACTGTAGGGTGTAAATAAAAACACGAAAGTCTGCGGTGCCAGTAAAGCAGGTAAGATTGAACTCACCGCAAAGAAGCACGAGACAAAACAAGAAGGGAGAAATGCTGTAATTCACAGAAAGTGCAAAAGTCATAAATAATCATACATTGAATAACAGCATAAAGATTCCTAAGGCAAAGCATGGCATATACAAAAATAAATGGATATACAAAATACACTAAGATTAGAAACCTTCTTAAATAGACCAAAATATAAATTTTACAAATTAATGGATTAAGTGTGGTTCATATGTACTAAATTGCATGTAAGAGAAAATATCTTGTTTTCAAGTATACATAGAAATTTAAAAGGAAAGATAATTTGTTAGGTTACAAAATCTTAACAGATTTCAAAAATGTAAGATTTTTTGTTTTACTTATTTTCTGACAGTGAAATAAAACTAGTGATTAATACCTACCTAATGAAAATTTAAAAATCTTAGGAACCACAAAAATTTTAATTTCTTTAAAAATATTTAGATGAGAAAAGACACCAAGACAAAAATACTGAAAAGAATATGCAACAAATGTGATCAGAGGAAAAATCAGATTTTAGAAAAACTTGTCATTTCAAGAAATGAAACAACTAAATTAAGGATTCCCATAAGAAATCATAGTCACTAATAAATCTAAAGAAATGAGAATAAGAATCTGGTAAACAAAATGTTAAACTTCTGAATAGCTATGATAATAAGGCTAAAATTAATTAATTCAAGAAATTATTTTTAAAGACGTTAGATAGCAGGGAAAATGCAAATTTTTAAAGGGAGAAGTGAGGTTGAAAAACTAAATTTTAAATATTAAGACAATTAAGAGGTGTCTTTGCCCAACCTTATCCATATGAATTAGATAAACCTAAATAAAGTGGATATTTTTAGGAAATTCACATCACCAAAATAACTTTAGATGGGCTATAAAATAAAACCACAACATTCCAAAAAAATTATAGCAGCTACCAAAAGTTGCAGAGATCAGGCTCAGACTGTACTTTACTGAAGCTTGTCTCAGTTAGAGACATCATATTATAGTGGTACTTGCATAGTTATGTTTGTAGCAGCACAGATCATGATAATGAAATAGTAGAAGTAGCCTATAGGTCCATCAATAGATGGAGGAATGAAGAAAATGTGATATTTACACACAGTGATGTATGACTGTGTGGTAGAAAAGGATAAACTCGAGTCATTGGTAGGAAAATAGATGCACCTTGTCATGATGTTAATGAAGTAAATCGGGGACACACACTTAAATGCCTCACGGTTTGTCTTATATGAGAAACCCAAAACATAAATAAAGAGCGAAATAAAATTTAGATAATAGGAAGTGGGGAGGTAGATCTTTCTCACATGGGAAGAGGATTAAGAGATGGAATGAGAGGAGAGGAAAGAAGGAGATGAAAGAAGGAGACAAGATGTTTTTGTATATGTGCAAGTTTATATAAGGAATGTCAGCATAGCTACTGCAAACATACTAATAATGAAAGGAGAGAGAAACAAGGAAAGACTTAAAGGGGGACAAGGAGAAAGAAGAGAGAAGGAGAAAGAGAAAAAGAAAAAGAAAAAGAACCAAAGAAAGAAAGAGAAATAAAGGAATAACGAAAGAAGCCCTATAGGTCTAAGATAAATTTTGGGAAAGTTATAGTCATGAGAAATGCCTTTGTGCAAGTCAGAGATTTTTAAATTTATTTATTTATTTATTTATTTATTTATTTGTTTGTTTGTTTGTTTATTGAGTCAGGGTCTGGCTTTGTACTTCAAGCTGGCCCTGAGCTCACTATGTAGTCCAGGCGAGCCTTGAACTCAAAGCAATCCTCCTGCCTCTGACTCCTGAGTGCTGGGATTACAGGCGTGAGCCCCTATGCCTGGCACTGTGGTAGGTGGTTACTGATAATCAACCTTTGGATCTTGCTCCTGAAAGGCAGACACCAGAACCACTGAGCTAAATCCCAGGCCCAACACATCACAGAATTCAGAAGCATGAAAGCAGATATGTCTCACATACACACAAACACTGAAGAAAAGTGTTATGTCTACATAAAATGAAACTTTCCACATCAGAGACTAACTAAAACTAAAAGAACTGAAAGAACATTCATAATGTACTACATATGACAAAGAACTATCTTTTTAAATGTACTAAGAATCTCTGAGAATCAGTTAGGAAAAAGTATTGAGGAACTAATAGAAAATAAAGAAGAGGACTTGGGTGGGGAATTTCTAGAAAAGTAAATAAGAATAATTTTAATAATTTAAATAAAATGACATTTTTAGCCTTTTTCATAATTTTAATTGTTTATTAAAATAACTATATATATTTAAAGCAATAGATTGAGGTATATTTGCCTATGATTGTATCTACACATTCTCTCACTATAGTAATCTACAGTATCTCACAATATTAATAACATTGATAGTGGTGATAGTGGATACCCTTATCTTGTTCCTGATGTTAGTGTGAAAGTTTTCAGTTTTTGACCATTAATATAATGCTGGCTATTGGCTTCTCATAAATAGCCTTTATTAGATTAAGGTAAAGTCCATCTATTATAATTTTCTGTAGGATTTTGATCATGTATAGGTATACAATTTTGTCAAACATTTTTTCTGCATCTAGTGAGATGACTATATGGTTTTTGTCCTTGAGTCTGTTTATGTAGTGTATTACACTTATTGATTTATGTATGTTGAATCATCTTTGCATCCCTGGGATAAATCCAATTTAATCAGGGTGTATGATCTTTTTGATATCCTTTGTATTTTCTTTGCCAGTATCTTATTAATGATTTTGCATCTATGTTCATTAGGGACATTGGCCTGTAGTTCTCTTTTTTTGGTTGGGTCTTTCTCTGCTTTTGGAATCAGTGTAATGGTTGCTTCCAGGAATGATTTGGGAAGTGTTCCTTCCCTTCCAATGCATTAAAGAATTTGAGCAGTAGTAGCATTAACTCTTCTTTAAAAGTTTTGCAGAATTCAGGGGTAAAGCTACCAGGACCAGGACTTTTCTTTGTTGGAAGGTTATTTATTACATTTTAAATATCACAGATTGATATTGGGGTGTTTAACATTTTTATATCTTCTTCATTCAACTTTGTATCATAGACATATGTGTCTAGGAATCTATTTCTTTTGTGTTTTCCATCTTACTGGAGTATGAATTTTCAAAGTAGGCATTTGTTACCTCTGGACTTCTGCTGGATCTGTAGTGACTTCCTTCTTTTCATTCCTGATTGCATAGATTTAAGTTTTTTCTTTTCTTTCTTTAATAAGGTTGGCTAAGGGTTTGTCAGTTTTATTTATCCTTTCAAAGAACCAACTCTTCAATTTGTTGATTTGCAGGGTAAGATTCTTTCAGTCTCCATTGCATTAATTTCTGCTCTGATTCTTATCATTTCCTCCCAAGTATGAGCTTTGGGTTTGTCTTGATCCTCTTTTTCTAGTGGCTTGGGGTTCAGCATTAGGTTGTTTATTTGAGCTCACTGTTTTCCTGGTGTGGGCGATCATTGCTATGAATTTCCCTTGTAGAACAACTTTCACTGTGTCTCACAAATTCCTGAATGTTCTACTGGGATCATCATTTAATTTTAGAAACTGTTTGACTTCTTCTGTGACCCACTGGTTGCTCAGGAGAGTGTTGCTCAGTTTCCATGTGTTTGTGAGAATCTTGGAATTTCTCTTGCTTTTAAACTTCATTTTCAAGGCACTATGGTGTGACAGTACACACAAGATAATTTCATTTCCCTTGCACTTACTTAAATATGTTCTATGAATGAGCATGCAGTCTGTTTTGGACAACGACTCATGAGCATCTGAGAATAATATATATTCTGACTTTTGGGGGATGAAATACTCTATAGACATCTATTAAGTCCACTATCACCACTCCTGTTCTATATAATGCTATAAACATTAGCCATAGAAATTGAGCAAGAGAAACATATAAAGGGAATAAAGACAGGTAAATATGAAGTTAAACTCTCATTATTTGCTGATGACATGATACTCTGTATAGAAGATACTAAAAACTCAACCAAAAGACTTCTAGACTTAATTGGAAAATTTAATAGCATACCTGGATACAAGGTCAATACTCAAAAATCAGTAGCCTTTGTATACACAAATAACAGATACACTGAGAGAGAAATTGGGGAGTCAAGCCCTTTCAGAAAAGCATCTGAAAAATGAAATATTTAGGAATCAGTCTAACAAAGGAGGTGAAAGACTTCTAATCTGAAAACTATAGTACTCTGAAAAAAGATATTAAAGAGGAAATAAGAAAATGGAAAGATATCCTTTGTTCCTGGGTAGGAAGAATCAATATCATTAAAATGGATCTACTCCCACAAATACCATATAGATTCAATGCAATCTCGATGGAAATTCCAACAGTATTATTTCACAGATCTACAGAAAACAGTCTGAAAATTCATCTGGAACCATAAGAGATGAAGAATAGCAAAAGCAATTCTAGACAACAAGTTCACCAAACTAAAATAAAAGTGGATTATAGACCTAAATATTAAAACAGAAACACTAAACCTGCTACAAAATAGGTTAGGTAGATCTCTTGGAGAAGTTGGTGTAGGGAAGGAGTTTATGAACAAAACCTCTACAGCACAGGAACTAGCAGAAGGAATCAACAACCAGAATCTCATCTTATTAAAAAGCTTCAGTACAGCAAGAGAAACCATCAGCAGAATGAAAAGACAATGGACAATATGGGAACAAAAAAAAAAATCTTTACTAGCTGTTCCTCAGACAAAGGGTTACTATCTAGAGTACATAGAGCCTAAAAAATCAGTCCCCACCCCCACAAATTTAAAGACCTGATTCAAAAATGGGCATTTGAAATGAGTAAACAGTTTTCACAGGAAGAAGTAAAAGCAGCTAAGAAGCATATGAAGAAATGCTCATCATCATTGATCATGTGAGAGAAGCAGATGAAACAACCCTGAAATTCCATCTCACTCCACAAAGAAAGGCTGCTGTCTTGAAGTCATCCAACAATAAATTCTGGCCAGGCTGTGGGGAGAAAGGTACCTTTCTCTACTGTTGGTGGAAATGTAGACTGGTGCAACCCCTGTGGAGATCAGTGTGAGCATTTCTCAAAAGAAAAAAAAAAAAAAACTGGGATTAGAGGTCCATTTGACCTTGCTATTTCCCTGTTAGGTATATGCACAAAACAATTAAAAGATTCATATAACAGCAACATATGTGCACCCATGTTTATAGCAGCTCAGTTTGTGATAGCTAAATCTTGGAAACAGCCCAAATACCCATCAGCAGGAGACTGGATAAAGAGTGATTTTTAAAAATATAAAATCTGTCATAATGAACGATAAATCTGAGTCATTAATATTCAAATGGATGTACCTTGAGGACATACTCATAAGTGAAATAAATAGGACACAGATATGTAAATACTGTATCTTTTCTCTGGTAAGAGGAATTGTAGGTGTAATTGAGTTCTAAAATGTATAATAGATATTGTGAAATAGAAAATTTTCAAAGGGAAAAGGCTAGTAGGGTTAAGTAAAGGAAAAGAAATATTTAATGCTTAAAAAAAGGCAACAAAGCTTATGTACATAGTGGGAAGGGGGTTTTAGGGGACTAAGACTGGGAAAAAATGAGAATTAAGTTGGATCATGTACTGGTACAAATTCTTAATGTTGATTGTGATCACAATGTATATATAAAATGTACCAATAAAATCAATTAAAAAATAATACTGACTTATTTGGAGGGCAACTAGGAAACAAGGGTGAAGTGAACATATACTTTTTATTTCAAACTATGTTGCCTGTCTCAGCTTTTTAACCCTGTGTGTATTACTAAATAGAATAAAATGGTTATTTCAAAGTATACATTTAAGCAAGAAAAATAGATTAATTAATTGATTAATTCATGTCACACAGTTAATAAATAACAATCCTTTCATTCTAGTTCAGGGCTATGATTCAGACAAATGCATATAAGTTTATTGTCAACATTAATTTGCATTATTTTTCCTAAATTTCTGTGAGTAGTTCTAATGACAAGGATACTTTGTAAATGAGCTATGTCTTTGGGAAGGTTCATGTGAATGCTAGTTGAAAAGCTGATATTATTACTCTGTACTTTTTTTCACTGATAAATAGGAAGCAACTTATGACACCTTTATTTTTAACAAGCATCTATAATAGATTTAACTTTTTTAAAAGCTTTCTTAAAAACCTTTTCCACACTGGTAAAATTAGCAATGTGTGTGAATAAATGTGTGTAATTTTTAGTCAAGCTTTAGGTTTATAGTCTAATATTGTAAAAGTTAGACTGAGAGTAAAAATATATTTTGTGATCTCCGGCTGTAGCAGACTAGGGGATGACAGGAACTTATCTCTGAAACATTGTGAGGCATCTCTATTTGGAGTGAACCAGGAAAATTTCTTTATTCCTTTCTCTCTCATTTTCTTCCTTCCTTCTTTGCTTCCTATCTTCCTCCCTTTTTTTCTGTCTCTTTATCTTTCTTCTTCTCTTTTAAAATCACAGAATCTATTTACTAAAATTGTGCCCAGCAGAGCCCTGACCTTTAGACTCTAATGGCTTTCTGAGGACTGTAACAACTTGGAGGGTGAGCACTTTCTAATCTTTGGACCTACGAGTAAAGGTCACAAAGTTTCAGAGCACAAAGTGCTCAACTCTCCACTTGTACATTCACTTTTCCTATCAAAAGCCAAAACCATAAGCCCAACTTGGGGAATTTTTAGTGTGTGAAATTATCATTATCTTAAAAATACATCTACAAAGTGTCTTTCGTATCTTAAAAATCAAATTTATCATTAAGTGGAAAAAGAGGCTTTTAAGAACATATATTTTTCTCAGATAATAACTTTGACTAATACCATAATGGTCACCAAGTAAAACCTCCTGCTACAGTTAGGATTCCTGAATAGATTTTTAAATTGAATTTGAAGAAGATAGGGTTAATTTTGGAGGAATTGCTATACTAATTTTTTTGATGCAAACATATACAGCAAATTTTATCATAATGATCTCAGTGGTAAGGTTATCATTTATATTTTTCTCATATTTCTAATAATCAAGTAAATAAACATTTTAATTATGCTTACAATTTCTTTGTAGCTTTTTTTTGAGTCAAGGTCCCACTTTGCAGCCCAGGCTGGCTTTGAGCTCACAGCAATCTTCCTGCCTCATCTTCCCAAGTTTTGGAGTTACAGATGTGACCACCATGGCTGCCTCAATTTTGCTTAAACTTCAAATGCAACACTAATTATACAATTTATATAAAAATAGAATTAACATGTAAATTTAGTTGTTTACCCTATCAGTAATTTCTGTTATATATTAACTATGATTATGTTAATCAGTGTGTACTTTCAAGACTCTTCATAGTAATAACATAAGAAGGGATGTTAAGTTTTTCACTCTCATGATAAAATCCAGGCACAAGGACTTCAAGGCTAATAGTAGGTCTGTTCTATAAAGTCCCCAGGAAATAGGGTCCCTTCTGCACATCACTCCATTCTCAAAGTAACTTAATGGTCTGTAGTAGACTCTCCTGCAATCACATTCACAGGATCAAGGAAGGAAGAAGAAAAGAACAAGTTCTTTTTTAACAGGCCATCGTAAAGTTGAATGCGCACCTTCTGTTTCTCTGTCAATTCCAGAACACAGTCATGTGGCTATGCATCTTTCTGTAAGGACAACAGGGAACCTTAGCAACAGCTTTGCAGATGCTGTGGTCCACTGAAATCTCATGTTAATTGTTCTGCTTGCTAAATTCCATTGCTTCTTATAATGGTGCACATTTTCATGTTAATAATGTGCAACCTTTCTTTAACGTGCAACCTTTCTTTGCTCTGTCCTAATGTGTAAAATTAATTTTAAAGAAGAAGAAGATACAATGGGAATTTTTTAGAATGATGTATAACAATCAAAATTGACTCAAAAAAGAGACTAACAGGTCAGTTCTAAAAGCTCTTTCATTACTGTTTATCTATGACTAACTTTCCTATATCCAAGAAGACATTCAACACACATGAACAATTTTACCAAATCCTCAAATTTCATATAATTTCTACTTTATCATCTCAAAGAACAGAAAAAAGAAAAGTTACTCCACTGGTTTTATGAGGCTAGTAACACTTCTATACCAGACGTTGTTAGTAGAGCAGGACAAAATGTAATTTGAATTAAAATGCAGTGATGAACTTAGTTGACTCTTTCCTTTCTCCTACCATTGTCATTTGCCCCATCCAGCACTGAGCCATGTCAGCCTCATCCCTTGATCAACACCCTGTGGAGTAGCCATCATGCTGCAAATGTTAATCAGAACACTTCACTCCTGTTTGAAATGTCCCAGTGCTTTTCTTTCATTCCTGAGGTTAAGTCCAAATTCCTTAACCTAGTTTGCCAAGTCTTCTGGGATCTGGCTCCTACATATCAAAACTCATCCTTACCAAGTTCTCTCTCATTCACTACATTACCATCACTGAGCCCCAAAACTCACGACATTCTCCTCACTCTAACTGCATCTTTCTATCTATCCATAAGATTATTTTTTGAGATATTTATATGTTCTCCCTGGATTTACTAAGAGTTTGGCTTAAAGTGAAATACACAGACAAATTACCATTGCTATCCAATCCAAAGAAGATAATTTGTACTATATCTCACTGTATAACATGTTTTATTAGGGAACTTACCACTCAGTAGGTGATATTTAATTGTTCCTTTTTTTGTTGTTGTGTTTTGTTTTGAGACAGAGTCTCACTTTTTGTAGTTCAGGCTGGCCCTGAGCTCAGCCTCAAACTCAAAGCAGTCCTCCTGCCTCTGCCTCTTGAGTGCTGGGATTACAGGTGTGAGCCACCATGCCTGGCACTGTGGTATGTGATACTGATTGCTGTTGGGCATGAGTCTCCTCACCCAGTATTGTTGTGTGTGGTTGCCAGGACTGAACCCCAGCCCTTGCACTTACAAGACAGGGGCCAGAACCACTGGACTAAATCCCTGGCCCTTTGATACTTATTTTTAAATCTTTTCCTGTTAAAATTAACTACACTATAGTGTAAATCCCTAATACTATATCCTTAGCACATAGAATAGTACTTTGCATGTTACTCAATAAATATTAATAAGTAATCAATGAATTAAGTGAATCTGAAGCTTTCTAATCTACTTTTGACAAATGAGCAAGAAGACAATTTGGCTTTCTCATTAAGATAAATATTCCCTCAGTTTTAACAAATAATGATTTTAGTTTTCATTTGCTATATAGGAGAAAGATGCCTCTCCATTTAACGCTCTCTAAACTTTAATTTGACTAAATGAATTACATGTGGTCATGGGAATTATTATTTGTGCAGTGATTTGGATGTACATTTGACCATTACCTGGAGTAGAATGTGTGTTTGCTACATACTGAATGCCTGAGCCTTCCTACTCTTTGATACACTGTAAAATGAAGCCAAATGTAAAAAGAAACCCATGGTAGGTATTCTGTCCCTTCTAGACCATAACGAAAACACCAACATACCAGACATAGTAAGAAGGTTAGATTCCTAACTTTTCTACCACAGATACTAAAGACATGCAAACATAACTTGAAGTATTCAGGCCACCGCAGAACTTTCTCCTCTAACTCAAAGAAAATGAGCTTCTACATGCTTGCCACCTCTCCATCTATAGCACATCTTTAATGGTTCACATTTTATATTCCCTACAGCTGAGTATGGAAACGGTTAGTCTTTTAAATGGTTCCAAAGCTACTGTTAAGTGAAATACTTAAATGTAGAACAGATGTGCAAGTACCGTGCAATAAAGATATCATTTAGGGCAGCTCTGAAGCTAATACAGGAGTAGGGAGATCAACTCTTAAAGGTTGAGCACCTTTTTCCTCAGCAATTGCATGGGGATCAGCAGCAGGTGCGTCATCAAAAGGCGTCGTATCCGCCATTTTGTGAAGGGATTGGGCTTCAAACGTGAGCCTACACTTCCAGTTTGATTCATTATGTTTGTGGGCAAGACAGGATGTCTTTAATAGTGATTTCTCAATTTTTGCCTCAGAGGTTGTAAAAAGAATCCAGTAAGCGGAGAGGTGGGTAGGACGTTAGTTCCTTGTCCTTATTTCCTTCAACCAGAGTGGTTCTATAGATTGCATTTGAAAGAATATTTTCCTATATGGAACCTTACAGGATTATTTTAATTATCGTGAAGCATTCAATAGCTATGACATTTTAATTTTTATTAAAAAATAATGAGTGTATTCATAACATATCAATAAAGGTTTGAATTTAAAAAAAAAGAATAATGAGAAGAGTGATTTGTGCTAAGATCAGTAAATCCTAAATGTGTGCAAATAAAGTAGTATATACCTACTAGTTTAAGAATAGACATGTAGATCAAATGACTAAGAACTGCACAAATATACTAAAATACAATATATAGGATTTTTAAAAATATGATAGTGTGTTACTTTAAATCAAATTGAAAATATTTGACATAGGAGGGACCCCATCACACAATTTCCAGAGGAGTTAATTATTTTACTGTGAAGAGTAAAGTCCTATAACTGCTTTAATAAAACAGGAAAAAATATTTAAACTTGAAGTAGAAAAGGTTGTTCAGTACAGGATTGATCAAGATGCTAAAACCAGAAATACTTACAGAAACTCTTAAGAAGTTGAACTATATAAAAATTATTGGTGCTATATGACAAAAACTTTAAGATTAAATGACAAAAGCCAAGGAACATATTTGGATGTATATGCCAACAGCAGACTGATATTCTTGACCTAGAATGTTATAGTTTAAGACAAAGACAGAAAGTACTATAGAATTAATTATATTTTAATAAAGAAATTTAAATGGATAATATATGAAAATTAAACCTATTTGTCATAAAAAAGCAACTTAATATTTTAAAAATTCGATCAATGATACATGGATTTATCAAACATGTACAATGACTGATACTCCAATACATCCTGGGTATGTACAAGTTGGGCACAACCTCTGAGGTGAGCGATTTGTGTGAACAGTTAGAGTGTGCATTCCTTTGACCCAGAAGTTCTGTTTCCCAGAGTCTAAGAAAATAGCCAGACAAATTGCACACATGCACAGAACAGGAAAGATGTTCATTGCAAGCTCATTAATAATAGTGAAGCTTTTGAGACAAGTTATGTTCTATTTGTCTCAGGATAAGCTGTGAGCCTTGCTGTGACAAATTCTGAGATCATAGAGGTTTGCATCTAAAAGTTTATTTTGTTGTTCTTACAAAATCCACTGGCTCCCTGGTAATCTCAGGACAAGACTGTTTTGCAGAGGTTTCCATCCTACATCTCTGTCTTTTCTGTGTAACTCAGCAGAACAGAGCCAAGCAAAGAGGCTCCTCACTGCTGCAAGCTGAACTGACACACATTTGTCATTTCCTTTTGAAACGTATTGGACAGAACTAGTCACATGACCTGCCTAACGTAGGAGAGCTGGGATGTGTATCTCTTGTTCCCAAGAAGAAAACTGAACATCCATGAACTCTACTAATCTCTACCACACATGACCATTAAAAGTGCTACATATCATTATTAACACAAAAAGCTGCCCATAGCACATTATTTATGGAGAAAAAGCATATTTTGGATATTTTATTTGGTAGAGTATGAGGGAAAGAAGTAGCATAGACAGAAAAAATAGGTAAATGTATATCTCTACCTAGAAATTGAAAAAGAATGGGAGAATTTACATACTAAAAAGTTAATGTAGGGCCAGGGTTTATCTCAGTGACACTGTGCCTGCCTTGCAAGTGCAAGGTCCTGAGTTCAATCTCCAAAACAAAACAAAAAAAACAGAAGAAAGGTAATAAAATTGGTTTTGAGTGATAGAATTATGTATATCCAAGATTGTTTGATTCGAGTTTAATTGATAATATATGTCTCCATACAGCATAGTAAATAGCTTTGTAGATTACATCAGAATTTATACTGGATTAACTCTTCTTACTTACTTAATCCTTTCAGTAACTCTCACATAAAGGTTTTATTATGTGTATATGTGTATTTAACACATGAAAATCTAACTCAGAATTTAAGTGATTTAGCCAATATTAACCAATAAGTAGCATCACAGGGATCTAACTACTCCAAGTACTGTGCTTATTTTTAAAATAAAGACAGTAGAAACTTTGAACCTTAAAATGAAATTTCTTTCATCCCAGCAGACTAGAACTTCTTGGATATTTGCCATATGGTTCAGGTACCAGGTCTGAGATTACTCAGGAGATGTATTTTTCTGTTTTTGAACAAAGGAAATGTGGGTTCAGGAAGAACTTGCCTCGGTTGTTTCTCTGCACCTTTATCTACACTCCTTCCTCAGTAACTCTTTCTTTGAGTTCTTTCCTCTTTGTAGACTGCTCAAGAAACGACTGTGCCAATATGAGCTTCACTTCTTTTTTAGCTTTACTGGTGACGAAACTTCCTTGTGCTTTTTCTCTTCATCATCCTGCTTCCTGGGCACTGACTCAAGTGAATCATTTTGTTCATCGAAGAAGCCTCCTTATTTTCAACTCATCTGAGACTGCACTTGACATTTTAGAATTTTCTAGACTTGATGTACATGGCGGTAATCTTATTTTATCACATGCATGCTTGTATTCTCATTTGTGCAGCATTTATTGATTCGCTCAGGTTCTGGATGACCGAGTCTATACTCTCTGGTCTCTTCTTTGATATTTCACAAAATGGTAACACAGCCATGCATATCACCCACCCTCTTCCTGTGAGAACCCTAGTTAAATAGCAGTCCTGCTACCAGCCTCTGGAGCTGCTGCTCCATTCACAACAAGACCATTCCCAAAGCTTAACCCAGCCAATGCCTGAGATACCAGAGTTTATGGTGCGCCCATCCAGTGGGATGCAGGACTCCTCTGAGGAGCAACTCCAGGTCTGTACACCTGTTTTCTGTGGTTGCCAAAATAAATGATGGCAAATTGGGTAGATTAAAACAACAGAAATAAAACCTTTCACAGCTTTGGGGCCAGAAAGTGAAATCCAAATGTTGGGAGGGCTGCTTCCTTCCAGTGACTCCTGAGGAAAATCCAAGTCATGCTTCTCCCCATAGCCCTTGTTAACACTTAGCTCACAGTTAGGTGCAGAATGGCAATACGTGTCTGTCTTCACATGACCATCTCTGTGTTTGTGTCCCCTTCCCTGGACTTTTGTCATTTTATGATCCACCTAAGTAATCCAGAATGATCTCATCTCAACATTTTTAATCATGTCTGCAACATCTCTTTTTCAAATAAAGTCACACGTACAGGTCTTATGTGAATCTCTCATGGAAACTGAATGGAGATGGTACCATTAAGCCCCCTTGGCTGAAGGATTTCTGATCAATCTGGCCAGAACTTTCTCAAAAGCACACTGTCTGTGGGCAGAGAGAGAGATCTGCATACCTCATCTTGTCTCCCTGTCTCTTTTCTCATGTGTCCAGCCTTCATTGTCTTGAAGGCTCTCCTTGTCTTCCTATGCCCTACTCCCTACTCCCTTTCCTTGTCCTCATAGTTACTTCACCAAGAAATCTCTTGTATATGCATCCCACCTGGGTGACTGCTTCTTGGTGGACTTAAACTGCTTCATGTATCTGATGAATGCTTATTACTTGTTTTGGAATCCACATTGTTGCAAGAGTGTCTTCTTCCTACCGCACTGGAGAACAAGACAAAGTTGGATTGTATACAGAGCAGCCTAATTTTCCTGCATCATTAGTCCTTTTTGTAACAGTGTAAGCCAATCATTCTTAAATATTTTTATCTTCCTGTATTCTGCATTTCCCAAACCGCTGCCTAAAAACAGAGGAAGCTAGATCTTGTCATCCAGGCCCTATTAACTGAAACCCTATTTCTTTTCTACCTCACGGAAGGGTGCATAAAATAATAAAATGACCTGGATAATCTGGAGTTACTCTAGCTTTAAAAGTCTTTCTCGAAATTACTAATACAACTTCTTTCATAATTCATTCTGACACATCACAGCTGAAAACATTGCTGTAAACAGAGAAACCAAAGCCCACAAAAGTGGCCATCAGATATCTACCAATAATAAAGTCATGCTTTATGAATGGAATCATAAATCATTTTAGAATCAAGGTAATAAGTGCAGCTCAGGAAATACTAATGCACTTCAGTTGGTAATTTTATTTGCCATTATCAAGTGTTCAGTAATATAGTACTTAGCTATTCTAAAGTCACTCAGGTATGATAAACAATTAAACATGAGCCTTGGGAATAGCTTTATTTAGCCTCCTTCAATTATAGAACCACATATAATTTTTTTACTTAAAATCCATGAGACAATAGTACTTTATTTCACTTTTTAAAAATTTTTTAGATTTTTGACTGCCTAATCATAATTGCATACATTTAGGGGACATGAAGTAATGTTTTGATATATGTATACAAAGTGAAATAATTAAATCCAGCTAATGAACATATCCATCACATCACTTACCTATCAGTTTTTATGGTGAGGCATATGAAATTTATTCTTAGTTATTTTCAAGTATAAAATACATTGTTACTGTTATAGTTACTCTACTGTGTAATAGGTATCTGTAAGTACTATGAATCTGAAACTATAACCTTTAATGAACAATTCTCTAATTCCCTCCTATTCCCTAGCAACACTCCTTCCTCTAGTAATAATCATTCTAATTGCTGCTTCTCCGTGTTCAAATTTACTAGACTCCATGTTTCAATAAGATCATGCCGCAGTATTTGATGGAATTTCTCTCTTTAAAATTCCTGGATATTGTTGTATTATTTGTTTATTCGTTCATTACAAGACATTTAGCTTGATTCTATGTCCTGAGTCTTGTGAGGATTTCTGCAATGAAACTAAAATGTAAATGTACTTTCTACACATTGGCTTTGAGGGCTTTTGTTTTTATGTTGGCTGTACATCTAGAAGAGGGATTACTGGGTCACATGGCAACTCTATTTTTAGTTTTTTCAGGAATTTCCATACGGTTTTCCACATGGATGCACTAATGTATGTTCCCTACAGCATCACAGGAGAGTTCTGTTTTCTTTGCAATCCCCCTACCTGTTACTATTCAGCTTTTTAATAAACGCCATTCTAACAGGTGTGAGATGTAAAAAAGAGATTTTCCCAGTGATTAATGATGCTGAGTGTGTTTTATCTAACTTGGTACTGTGCATCTTCTTTGGATAAATGTCCATGTCCTTTATTCATTTTTAAATTGAGTCATCTGGGTTCTTAAAAATTATTTGATACTTTTGTTTTTTTTATTTTGTTTCACTTTTTGTTCATTTTGGTCAAGATTTGCTTGAGTTACTCCAATACCTCTTTCACTCTCTCCTTTCTCTGTCTACTCCGGGCACTGACACGCTCAGGGTCTGAGTTAGCCCCGCTGGATTCTGGAATTCAATCTCTCTGTTGCTAGGCACACACTTATCTGGAGGGGTCACTTGTTCATCTGCTTAATTTAAACATTTCTTGAGTGTTAAATATGTATTAAACATAATTCCACATGCAGCAGCAAGTACATAGTGAACGAAACAAGGAAAGCTCCAATGCTGAAAGAACTTGTATTTCGGGGGGGGGGGGGCAGTGGATGCTAAAAACTACCAGACTTTTTGGTTGACCGCAAGTGCTTTGCATTTGGTAAAATACAATGATTTTGCACTAACAAACATTAATAAGCAGCAGTCAGGTCCTCCACCATTGCCAGCTGTTGCTTTGGGGAGCAAATAACAAAGCTCTAAAGTGGAGCATCTCAGTGGGAAGCCCACACATGACTTGCCTGGGGGCCTCCTTATAATGCAGACTCTGATTTGGTGGATCTGGGGTGTGGTGATACATTGCTTCTCACAGGCTTCAGGAGATCCTCAACCACTCACTGAGTAGTAGCAAGGTTCTACAGACACGACGAGGAGTCATGCTTGTAGGTTGTAAGCTCACCCACTGGGCCTACGTAGGGGTCTACTAGGTGTCCTGGAGAATGATGGGTGTTGAAAGGAGCTTTCGATTGAGAACACTCTTTCAAAGAGTATGAAAGAACAGAACACTCTTTCAAAGAGTATGAAAAGACAAAGCATTTAACCATACCTTGGTTCTCTAAAATATTAGATCTAATTCTTTTTAAATTTTTATTTCTGGTTCTGGAGATCACAACCACTGATCTATGTTCCCCACACTCCTGCTCCCCTTTGTACTTTGAGATGTGTACTCACTAAGTTTCTCTTACTAGACTCAAATTTGTGATCCTTCTGTGTCAGCTTCCCAGAGTGTCAGGACTGAGCCACCACATCTGTCAAAGTTCAAAGTCCAGTTCTTTTATTGTTCATATGTTAGTATGTTCTGCATTCACATTCCATCTTTATTCTTGAAAATCATGGCCCATGTTTGAAAGTGAGCCTGACACAACCTTCTTACTCATACCTTTCCACCTGAACTTAGAACTGACTCATACATCACTTACAAATAGGACTTTTATCAATAACAGGATTGTAAGGGTACGGATGGCCTCCTTACCAACCCCGTAGGCACTTCTCTCAAAAGACAATTTCCTTTTGACACTCTTCTCAATGAGCCGTGAGGAACAGCAGTGGAGAACAGTGAGTAAGCAGGAATCCAGTGCTGGTGGAAGTTCCAGGTCCACCGTAGAGCAATAAGGTACCACTTTACCATTCTCGTCATCACATCCGCAGAACCACAACCAGCTCTGTGCAAGCCAGAGGGGAAAGTGCCGTTGTAAAACTGAAGACAGCTGCTTCCATAATAGAACTAATTGCACACCGCATCACACAGCTAAATTAGTAGCGAAAACAGTTATAAAAACTGACAGACAGTGAAACATGACTCACTTAGGGACTGCTGCCCGTCAGGCACATTGTCCTTGGCCACTGTTCAAAAACCCACACCTGCATTTTTTGAATAGTAAACACAGAAGATGTAATTACTAGGAAAACATATGCCACTTTTCCAATGTGACAACATCTCCCCCCCCCCTTTTTTTTTTTGAGACCATGAATGGCATAGCACCAAACTGACCACACTACTTATTCATTTTCAGGAGGCTTCACAGAGAAACTAAAGCATAACCAATGCTTACAAGCGCCTATTCATACACTGGAGACTGTCTTTAGCTTAAGCATTTCTAAAGGATGAGTTTTGCTGACAGAAGATGCTTAGCTGTCTTCTATACAATCAACCAAGGAAAAATTAACATTGGAGGCATAAGAAATATCAGTGCTAAAATGCATATGAGTACGTGCCCAGCTTAAATCCTCAAGCTGCTGTGAATCGGGGTGTCCTCCCTGGCTCTCCGCTGGGCAGTCCTGTAATTATTGACTCAATAAAAAACAGATGTTTGGAGAAGACTTGATCTGCTCCTGCAGCCTAAACACATTTCGGCCGCCTCAGCTGCAGTCTTTTAGAGAGTCTGCAGGTTCACCATCGCACATGTGAATCCTCATGCCAAAGGACGGTGCTTTCTTCCTCACAGTGCGTAAGTGTGTAGTAATCAGTGAGAGCAAGCAAACTCCTTGGCTTCCGACCAGCTAGATGTGAGCTAACAACTAATAGGAAAATGTGCTTTAGGCTGGAACGTGATGTTTATCTTTCAGCTCACACTTTCATCTGATGTCTTACAATACTTGGATTGTGTTGAACAGCATTTATCAGCAAAACAGAGTGAGGAGAATTTCGTTCTGAAATAAATCATGGAAAACCTGCTTAATGTCTCAGTAAAGAACGTGCCTGTGGAATATTTCAGCTTCAGTTAAGGAGCCCCGGAGTTGTTAATGAATTGTAAGGCTACGTACTGACTAATCCATCTTTTTCCTGCTCAATTAATTGGCCAAACCTAAACATAAATCCCAAAACACTTGAGAGAACTCTGCTAAATTTTGTTGACATGTAAGAGGTAGGTACTATACATGAGTAGTGTTTATTTCATGTGGAAGACAGCAGAGGATTGTATAAATATTTTTCTAAGGTCATATTTTTTCACAAGCTCCAGGAAGGCTTGTGTAATAAGAAGCATGTGACAGATTGAATGTGTGAAGAACGTGTATTCAGTTTTAGATGAGGAACCTCTATGTAGCACATATTACCTATTTACCCTCAAATGGTGGGTTCCTTTACCATTTATTTATGTTTCAGTCCCCAAGATTTAGCAGTAAGTGCCCAGTGAATCTTGTCAGTTGTTAGGTCTTCCTTATCTGAATTTGTTTCGTAGATCTAAGATTCAATAGGATTAATGGTCCAGGCTAAGAAGAAATCAGAGTATGTTCTTTTTAGAGGAACAAAGAAGCCTGAACAGTAGCAGCTCATGAAGGGGCTGATTCGGAAGGTGAAGGGTAACTGTCCAAGTTAGTTAGATTCTCAGTTTTCTTTCTTCAGGGATCATATCTGAAAGAGACGGAAAGAGGTAGTTAGGCCAAAGCATTTCTTCAGTGGAGAAGACTCCCAGACCAGTCACGAATATTGAAGCAGAGCACGTTGAATCCCAGATCTCTTTCCAGTCCAAATCATTGCAGAGTCAAAATGTTTAGCTGAAAGATTCAGAGCAGGGAATGGAAACATTCTCTGTACTGTTTGCCTTTCTCTGCACCAGACTTATGGGAATAGGCTTTGAAACATGTATTAAATAGTGAAAATCTGGGATATGCATGCTTCTTATTAGCATATACCTTTGAAAAGTCTAGATTTTTTTTCTGGAAATATTTACCATTGTAATATAAAATACCGTGGAGTAAATATATTTGCCATACCTTGCAAGTCTTTCAAAAATTATGTTATCAGGTTCTTGTGAGCAATGACATAAAACTTGGAACCAGCCAAGTGTTAACAAATGGTCTTTTATGCTCGCAGTGCAGTAATCCTTGATCTTTTCCCCTCATATGGCAATATTTTAGCAAGTTGTTGGGTTTTACTGCTTCAGCTTTAAGCATTGCTTTTTCCAAAGCCCCATGTGCTTTAAGTAGCCTGTGATTTCCTCATTTAATCTAGACCCCCCTTTAAAAATATGAACTGCTAGGACTTTTTAATAAAATAAGCAAGAAAAGTAGAAAACATAAAACATTGGGCTTACATTTTTGAAACACCAATTAAATGAAAACATGGCACCCATTTAAGTCTCTAACTCCTATCAGGTTTTCTACTGGATCATGAAAAAGCCCCAAATGCCATGAACGGAAGAGATGGACATGGATACACCTACTTCTTGTTTCTGCTTGAATCCAGAGGAGAGTGGGAGAAACCAGCGCTGGGTACAGTGACACTTGCCGGTACTCCCAGCACTCTGCAAGTCTGAGACAGGAGGACAACAAGTCTGAGTCCAGCCTGGGCTACTTAGTGATGTGCCGAGACTCTGGGTCAAAATAAAAATAAAAAAATAATAAGGACTGCAGATATTGTTCAGTGAGACAACTCAGTACAGGAAAAAAAAAAATGAATGCATCAATGGGAAGTTAGGAAACTTAAGAGAAAAGAGATTCAGTGTATACTGGGCCCCTAGTGTGAAACTGAGGATGAGCCTGAGGAGAAGCCTGCCCAGCAGCATTCCTGAAATCCGGCTTCTGCATTCCAGTCCTATTGTCACTTCCCTTAGTGAGTCCAGGGGTCCTTCTTTATTTGTGCATAGCTTCCTTTCTGCTCTGTGTAGTGTTCCCTACAAGAAGCAAGTCTGGACACTCGTCCCCTGACTTAAACTCTCTATGGTCTTCACCAAAAAGATACTTCTAAGCTCATGAGCATGGTGGAGGGTCGATCCAGGCTGGTACAGGTGTCCCTTCTTACCCAACACTTAGGACCTGCACTGCTGCAGTCCTCAAACGCCCCACACACTTGGCCTGGGTCTCAGGGCTTCATGACTGTTCAGCACTGTTGTCTCTCCTTGCCTGTCCTATGCATCCCTCTATCAGTGTCATGCTGAACAGAAGGCTTCAAGGCACAGATACTGGAAGCTGAGTACTTCAGGGAGCCCATAGTCAAAAGAAGTGATGAAATTAAGAACACTGGAAAGCAAAGAAACCTCTGGAACCTGTAGGTGCAGAAAACCTTAAACATAACTAAACTTTTTGTCACATTAAGTTAAATCCTGATACTGAGAGCCTATTTGTTTCAGGGCTTATTACACAGTGTGGTATGTATGGCTTTCAGCAAAAATTATAAGACAGAGAGAAGACAAGTCTGATGAGACAAAGGCATTGAAACCAAACTTAGAACTGAT